>JAJJWX010004588.1:0-49844 GCA_023529315.1 Papaver bracteatum
GTGAGTTAGAACACTAACTTTATGATTTAATAACTTCTAGTAAGTCATTAGCTTTAGCATACCTGATGATCTTTGATTCTGTGATTTAATATCGTCATAAGAATTTCGCTTCGCCATCTAGTTACTCATTTGAATCGCATTAGTAAAACTTTGACCTTTGACCGCCTAAAACATCGAATCTGCTTAATCATCGAATCCAGAGTTAAGGATCCTTTTTCAAATATCCTCTTTTAGAACCACTTAATGATTCATTCTATTTCTTCCATAAAGACATGACAATATTTAGATTCGTAGCTTCTTCGGCTAAATAGGATCAATAATGTCAGATAAGATACAGCATTCGCAACAAGAGTACAACCCAATTCAAACTCAGGTTCATTTTCAAGAGGACAATAACGCTCACGATTTCCAAAAGAAAAAAGTGAAATATACATACTTGACATTTTCGGTTCGCTTTCTTTGTAATTTTCAAGTTAAATAAGAACAACACCGTGAATTGTGGATAAGGTGGAAATAAGTTCACCGTGATTTGTTGAGAAAGATGTTGCCATATCATCGACTACGGCTTTAAAGCTACTTAATGGTTAACTTGGTATCTCAAGAATAGGCGCTACGCTTTTCACATATTCGGCTGGAGCATTTTCCAGAACCAACTTATGACCTCAGCATTAGGTTTGGTGGATCCGGAATAGATATGAACCATCAGATTTGATTTATTTCAGCCTTCATCCTAGGCGCGCTAATTGTTCTGGCTAATACATCAAAGAGCGCTGAACAATTTTATCCATGATGATATCTAGAGAGACCTTACCTCATAAGCTTCCATTTCTTGTAAGCACATTCACTACTTTAGTCATTGATTTTTTGTTCCGATTGATAAGAAGAGTAGCCAAACGACGTTTAGAAATTTGTTCCCTTCTAAAAAACGAATAGACAGTGATTCTGGCTTCTCACAAAGTGGCTGCTAAAGCCCAGAGAGAGATGGTTAAGGCAATAATCATACATGTTTAACCATCCATATGAGAAGACTTGGAAGTGCAATCCCTTTCTGACATAATCTTTCTGAGGAAATATTCTTCAGATAGTGTGCAATTCCCAATTAATACAGCAAAAGATATATAATTAGGATTAGCTTTTTCAGATCATACATTGTGCCAGTTGAGTGAAGATGTTAGCAAAGCTTCATTTTCATCAACAAGTATGCTGAGATCCATGAATTATTTGAGTAAAATGCTTTTCTAATTATCCTCAACAACTTCCTCAGAGTACTAATCTTCCACAGAAGCAGTTTCTTGTGAGAAGTTTCACCAAACGCAGAGAATGACTTATATGATAATATATGATCACGCTCTATCATAGACTTTCTGTAATTCATCAATGAGTTGACTATGACTGATTAAAATCAAGATTTCACCGTATATTTTGAAATTCTCGAGTTCCTTTTCAAGATTCCACATGGAACACGTTCATGTGAGAGGGAGAAATGTCATCACATTGAACATTCTTTTCACTCCTAGAATCGTATTAACTCAACCGTAGAATAATCCTTGAGGCACTTCAAGATATCGCCAGAATGTGCTTAGTATACTTCTTCCTGGTATGCGTAATAGATCTCGCCATTGCACTGGGACATCATTGCTAAACACAAAATATAGACATCTTTAACGCACGGTTCAATCGAATAATTAATCAATCAATCGCGAAAATGTAGTTCAAATAAATTTTACCTCATTATTTCGATTAGTGTACATAAAAGGACAACCTCAAAAAGGTTTTCTAGAGAATTAATGCGACCAAATCGCTAAAATAATTTTAAGTATTATTATCTCAATTTCCTCATTTGATTTACCTTGCTAAATATAATTCATAATGATCCTAAAAGAGAGAGATAACTTGAAGGTACTAAGACTAATATCCAAGCAAGTAACGATCAAATTCATCAAACTAAATGGTAGATATTCTAACTATTGAATAATTGACAAATTTATTGCCCACCACATAAAACATAATACTTTAAAGAAATAATATAGATAATACAATTCAGCATCAAGAAACCGCAGCGAAAAACTCTTGACCTCATCCAACATTAAATATAATACTGTATTAAGCCAGAGCATCAGCTTCATCTCCAAATTAATCTTATTCGACCGTAAAGAACCTCCAAACTAATCTTACACCATCAAGGTGATAGTTATGCTCTTTATCGCCCATCCAAGTAGAGCATCGCGACTTGATTCCCTTAGCTTTGATCTCACCTATAACTGAGTTGATACGACCTAAAGTCAGATTCTTAAGCAACAAATCTGTCTATATAAAAGTCTAGGTAATAGATAAATTCGCTTCCCCATTAATAAACGCAAGAGTTTTGTTCAGTTTGATAAATCATGTTAGAATAGAACCAATTGATAAAACTAGACTTATATTCCTGGTTATCACTCTCGTTTTTGATTAATCACCACACAAACTTAATCGACTTAGCGCCTAAGAAGATTATTTATGAGGAATCACAAACAATAGACAAGATGTTTGTATCACTTTTTATCTTTGTCATTTGAGATAGGAAATCTCAAATAATTATTAAAATTGTACCAGAGTGATAGAAATAGCAAGATTAGATCACACAACTAAGTGATAAGTAGTATCGGTCCGCTTCACAACTTCAATGAAGTCTCTAAGTCAGCAACCTGAATTTAGAGAAAAATCAAGTATATTAATGGAGATCAATCTAGCTTCAGAAACGAAAGTATCATACAAGAAAAGTGGATTAGTTTTTCCACGGCTTAGAGTTTCCTTTATACAGTCTTTCTGTAAACTGTGGCTTGTAACTAATATTAGCTTGGTAACAAAGCATTTCAATATTCAATGTTTGATAAAACCTATTAGATACAAGTTAATATCTATCAACCGTTAGATCGAAAATCTCAGATTGTCATACAAATTTGACATTTTGATTTCTAAATCGTGACTTAAATGTGTTGTAATGGTTGGTTCAACATAGTCCACTTTAATGGGCTTTAGGAGTGTAATGAAGTCCTGAGCATGTGGTCGGCTGTGGAAGGCTAGCTATTTGGGAGAATGAGGGGTGTCCAACACTTATTTAAACCTGGTTTAATTGGGGGCCAACAATAGATGACAAAAAAGTCTCCCAATCCTAATTTGGGTCACCCCTTATAATATTTTTTTATATGGCTAAAATGCCCCAAAATAATTAGTGATAATTTTAATTAATTAGTGATACTTTTAATTAATTAGTGATAATCTTACTTAATTAGAGTTTAACCTTATTTTTTTCAATTTTTTTTTATCCATGTGTATGAAAAATCGCTGAGATCATGGATATATATATATATATATATATTTTGCCCAGATTCGTATGAAAAATCGTCATGGTATTGAAGTGGTTTATTGACGACGCTAAACGGTCGTTAATGTTTAGGCCCAAGTGTGATTCTAAACAGATCGATTATTTTTATAAAAGAGTCATTATCGACTCACGTTAAATGGGGTCGTTAATGTTTCGTTAAGTTTAAACGATTTGATGACGACTCTAAGCAGGTCATTAATGGCGGAAATGTCACGACAATTTGTAGTCGTCATATAAAGATCAATACCAGACGACCCTTTGGAAAGGTCGTTATTGTTTTTATTATGTATATGACGTCCCTTAAAATCGTTATTGTCTTTGAAGGGTCGTTAATTAGGGTCGATTGGTCGTGGATTTGAAAATAAAAATAAAAAATTAGTCAAGGGTAAACAGGTATTTTCATAATCGGATGAATACGCCCCGGAAAATTTTGGGGTGCAAATAAAATTTCATGACCCCCAATTAAAACTTATGTCCCCCAATTAAACTAGGTTGTTAAATTACATACATAATCTTGTTTATATATATATATATATATATATATATATTTATTTATTTATTTATTTTTTCCTATTTTTCTTCTTTTTTCATTTTTCACTTTTTCTTTTAATTAATTTTATTTTATTACTGAATAAATTTAACCAATAATAAATTTAATTTAATTTAATTTAATTTCTTAAATGTACAATGAGTTGGTTGGGACCGAGTAACAAGTCGCGCCCAACCCCTTTTGAATGACAAGGCCAATCTGTGGAATAAATAGTTGCCAATTTTAATATTGAAATCATGGCCTGCAACGGTGCTTCAATCGTTTCAAAGACCACCGTGATCGTGTCCAGATCTCAACAAGTGTAGAGAAAGCTATGACACTGAAATCGTAACAATGGAAGCCTAACAAGCTAAGCTCCAAACAACGTACTACTATACTAGCTTAATTGAACAAGTTGTCGTGCTAGTCTACCAGCGAGCCTCATGAGGAACCAACCCAGGGAGCCGAAGCGGATAGAGGGACTGATTATGTCGCAAGGGGACAAGGTAACTCTACCTTCCATGTCAAATTTTCCAATATTGCGCCATCTGGGACTCGAACCTGGGACCTCCTGGAGCGCATGAAACCTATGTGAAACGGGGATGACTTGGTGAGCTAAAGGTACCGTTTAATTTTTTTTCTTTGTAAATTTTTTCTTGTTCTATTCTTTACTCCAACCGACGTTAACCCGACTATAATTTTCATCTTATTCGACTAACGTAAAGGCTCTAGTCGTTTTTCTAATTTGCAAGTCAGTGAAAAAGAAAAAGAAGAAGAATTGAAGTAGAAATAGAATTGAGTGAAGTTAGAGAGCAAGAACCATATCTCGTTGCATGGAAATATAAAATAAAAAGTATCCACAAACAGAAATCTTATTTTCTTGTGTTTGATTGATAGATTAGGTTTAAATCCAAAAACCATATTTTATGCCAGTTACAGAATGAAGTTTGGCTTACAATTGAAACGAATTATCAGTCGAACTACTCATTATTCTTCATTATGAAAGTGCTGATGAAAAGTTCGGATAATAATTAAACTTGAAAATGTTAACCGAACTTCACTTTATGAGGAATAATGTTATGTTCGGTGTCCTATTGTTTCCCTCGAGTCAGCCAAATTTAGGTTCGGCAGTTAAAGAATAAAGTTTGGCTGATAACTTATCATGCGAATTTATGTATGTTTTGAAAAAACTAGGTTCAGTTGATAACTTGTCGAACCTAGGTATAAGTTTTGTAAATACATAAAAGTTAAAAGTTAAAATTTTAAAAAATTAAACTATTTTTCGAAAAATTAAATTCAGACACGACCTTGTACGAGATACCTTTTACTGATATTTGCTATCGAGGAGGTGTTCAAGCTAGGAAAGAAGTTGCCTTGGTTTTTCTTTCGAGCGATGGTTTGGCCTTAAGACCAGTAGATATCCTGGTTTATAATTGGGATAATGGGTGTGACATATGCATGGACGTAACTGGTGTCTTTCCTTTTACATGTGGAGGTGCTCGTACTTTTATTCCCGGTCAAGTAACTAACAATGATGTCACATGGAAGCAATATAAATACCTTGAGAAGTGCACTTCTCGGTTTTTGGTCTTCTATCTTGGTGAACTTCAGTAAGCGACACTATAGATTTTCTCGAAAAATTGCGTAGTTATATGGCTAGTCACGATGCGAATGTTAAAATGGGAGATTTCCTTTTTATAGGATAGAGGCTGTCATTAAGAAATGAATTGAAGCCAGACTTCCTTCCAATTTTTGTACTTCATTCATTCATTAATTTTTTTAATTATTTGTATCTTCTCGATAACATAAAAAAATAAAAATAAAAATTTAAAGAATACAGATATACCGACACTACTACGATTATTAAGTATGATGGATGATGGGTTATTGGTTTTACTACCTAATGACTCTATTTTGCACATTTACTAAAGGCTAATACCGCAATTAGCGGGAATGTACCATCAAGAATACAAAACAAATCTAGGCTAAGTTTGCCTATGTTAGTGGTGGTGGGATTTGTCCGTGGGAAAGATAAATCAAAGGATGTGCTTCTCCCTGCCACACCTTACATGTCGCACGTGTGGCGTTAATTCCAATATTATGAATGAAAAATGAATACTCAAGTCAAGATATGGAATTTCAAAAATTATAACAAGGAGGTTGAACTCATGACCCATTGTGTCCTAAGAGTGGCCTCTAACCAATGTTCCATCTTGGTTGGAATTGATAGAAAAGATAAATCAACAGTGGTGGTTTGTTCAACTTAAATACCATAATTGTTTTATTAATTAGTGTTTCACTAATTGCACATAATAAATAATCTATTCATTATAAAGTTTTTTATTAATTGGTGTTTCACTAATTGCTCATAATAAATGACTAATCATTTTTAAATTATAAATATTTTCTTAATTAATTATAATATTTATTTCTATTAATAAATAATTTTGATAAATAATATCAATAGACATTTTCTGCGACAATGAGTAGTAAAAGAGGTGGAGGCCGAAATATAAGTGGTGGTTAAGGCGGAACCAAGCACAATTATATTTACTTTTTGTTCTTTTATCGTAAAATGGGATACAAAGTCCATTTTTTACATGTATCCACTTGCGAAGCATTTTTTATCCCTCTCTCCTAAAAATCCTGGCTTCGCCCCTGGTTTGTGGCGGAAGAAGTAGTGACGGTGAATGCTGGTGAGTAGTGATGGGCAAAATTAATTTTATGTTGCCGTTACAACATCGATAACATCGTAGTGTGGAAGATGTGGTTAGTTGTTTTTAACACTTTTGATAAAGGAAGGTACCATATATTTTAGGGATGATATCATACAAGACAATATTTTCAGGATCGTAGTTGGATCAACCAAATGGTACCCCTGTTATCTTTGGTATATATCGTATAAATCATGATTTTTAATGTTAAAATAAATTTTATTGCAATACAAAAAATAATATATACACGGAAAAAAAATAATGAAACTAATCAATTGACGAAATTTTGTTCAATCTAAACCTCATACATGGCATTTGTGATTGAAAACTTAGAATTGCGTCCAACAACCTACATGAGATGGGCGGCAGTGATGGTGGCAGCGGTGGAGTCAAAAATTGACATTGAGGAGGCCTATTTTTTTTTAAAGAAACATGTAAACTTTGGTGGACTAAACCATAAATATATATGGACAAAATACTATTTATAAAATAAACTAAAAAAATTATGTAGTTATTAAAAATTTAAGGGGTTAGAGCCAGGTTAGTCAACCATTGGCTCCGCCACTAGGTGGTGGTGGATAAAAAAAGTGGATTCATATGGTTTTATGGTGGGGCGGGTAATGGTGAACAAAAACATATTATGCTAATTTCGTAACGCCACACAATGTGTAACGTTATATTATAAAGTATAAAACGTGGTTGATCATTCTAATGTTAAAATAAACTCGATAAAACACATGTCCATTTAAAAAAAATTAGTGCAATCAATTGCCATGTTATGTAATAACTAAACGAACGACACGAATCAAGATCAAAACATATGAAATTACTTATTACCGATTTGTTTATGTAAATAGTGGTCAGGATTTGTCCTTGGCAAAGATAAATTTACCGCCGGGGTTTACTCAACTTAACCATTTAAAATGTTTTATTAATTAGTGTCTCGTTGATTGTTCATAATGACTAATTAAATTTCTATTATAAATGTCCCTTTAATAATCTAATATAAATACATAATTTTATTAATAAATAATTTTACTAAAAACTATATTAATTCTAATGGTGGTAGTGGAAGTAGGGTTAGTATAAGTGGTGGCGGGTGTTTGTGAATGGTGAAGGCGGTAACATTACTATTGGTGGAGGAAATAGTGGCGGTGGATGGTTTTTATGATGGTGGGTGTTGGTAATAGTAGTGTATAATAATAGTTTTTGCTTTTTAGTGAGTTTTATTGACCAAGTAAAAAAATAATCTTCACAAAACATGCAACATTGTATTGTGAAAGATGTAATTGGTTGTTTTTAGCACGATTGATAAGGACAAAAACCAAATATTTCGAGGATGATACCGGAATGCATAAGACAATATGATCATGACTGTTCGATCACCCGTATTATATAAAGGCAATTGGTGTACCCGCGTAAGAGAACATTATCGCTCTCTCAAGTACTATTACATTTTTTTTCCTGAAAGACCATCAATGTCAAGATTTTTCGCGACAACTACCTACAGAGACAACAACTTTCACTCAATTCCCGATATAAAACCTTATATTGACCGGGAAAATGTATTTGCATTCTAAAATATCTATTTGAAAATTATGTTTGTTCATCAAAATCATCATAAAAAACTCTAAAACATAATTCTAAATTTCGCCTCCGATGTTTATAGAAATTTTTTATATTTTACATTCTTAAATCATGCGACCTCTTGATGACAAATCAACAATATCAAATTAGGATCAATATGTATAGGTTTCATTCATGGGTTGGAAGGTAGAGTAGACACGATGGGTAGATCACACAAAGCGGAACATGACTCAGAATACTTCAATAATTTGGTCAAGAGATAAGGTCAAAATTTTTAAGATTAACTTTCTATAGGACTAATTAGATCGGCCGATAGGAGGCGACTAAAATATGGATTAATAATAATTTTCACATTAGACAATTGAAAAACATAGTTTGGCTAACTCTTCCTATGTAAAGAGTGGTCAAGATTTGTCATTCCTCAATTGCTATGTTATGCGAGAAGAAGGTGATATCTAAGATTGAGGTATAATTAAAGGGTAGGATCCGTTGACATGATTATATTGACATAATCCGTTGACATAGTTATAGTGTTTTATACTGATCCCAACCGATAATGAATTTGTAGCCAATTTTTTGATGACATGTTCTTCTTATAAGTCTCTACATTCAAACCAAAAATGAGAGCATTCTGAGATGTATAAAACCACCATCTATGATTTTGAATATTAACAGTTGGAGATTAACGGTTGAAATTAAAATTTGTGGATGATGAAGTTTCGTGATTTGAGAATACGCTTATTTTGGTAGGAATGTAGAGTTTTATATGAGTAACATGTCACCAAAAAATTACTTAGTGTGAACGATATGAAGTTCGACAACATGACAACATTTGAATTACTTAGTGTGAAAAACTAATGGCAGTTTTCTATTCGTCTCCCGTGCCCCCATTCAAAATCGTCCCCATCAAAAAAATTCTCATTGGTAATATTTAGTCGGAAGGGTTTGAAAAAAAATAACATGGTGACATTGTTGTCACCACATGTAGTCGGCATTATGTCTAGTTATGCGATGATGACGATACTAAGTCTAATCGACATGTTGTTCTTTCGTCGACTGTGACGAGTTTTCATGATGTGAGTTATGAATCTCTGAATTTCTTTTTTCATTTGAAGAATCAAATCTCTAAAACCCAACTCAATTCGGTTTTAAGAAGTGTTCTACTCGAGTAGTTCATTTTTTTTTAAATGATTCATAAGGGTTTTCCCTATTTTCCATCCATATTTTCCCTATTTCCTATCCCTCTAAATTCCTATCCCCAATTATCCTGAGTACCACCTATAAAAATTATCATATGTCCTAAATCTTATCTTTGACTTTTTGTTTACCCCCCAACTATGAAACCACCCTACACCTAAAACAAAAAACACACACAAAATCTTACTATTTTTTTCTTCCCACCGCCAATCGTATCCACCCTCTTCTTCCCCAACTACTACCACCACAAACCCTGTTTTGATTTATGCAAGGTGCTTATTGATCTAGTACCTAAGGATACCTCCAAGAAAACAACTAACTTTTCAAGCAAAATAAAATCCAAATGAGTCAAAATACAAAACTAATACATGTGTGATTGTATAAAGAAATTGATGTTCAAATTTTATTTGATTTGTTTTACCGTGATGAAGAACTAAGTGTATGATGCAATACGAGTCTGTATATATGACGATAAGAAACTAATATATCTAGTGCTAATCCATATACGGATATTGGAAAGCTAGTCCCCCTCATCACTAATTATTGTCTCTTACAATCGTCCATAACCGGACCACTGAGATCATTAATGGTTGCCTCACCAGTTCTTTAGATGAAAAAAAAAATCTTGAAAATAAATTATTGATTGAACATTGGTGATTAATTAGCTTAATTACCGATCTCTAAATTAATACTTGATTAGAAAATGGATTTTCAATTATGTGAACTAGGGTTGAAATAAGTGTATTACAATACTAATTACAGAACTAATTAATAGGAATCTAACCTAGGATTTCTAACTTGATAGCTTTTGGTTTGTTTAATAAAAAAATAAAGGATTAATGATGAAGATTGAAGAAAATAGATAAAAGTGGTAATAGTAAAGTCAAACTAAATTTAACTTTTATATTGACATAATCATGACATGGTTTGACCATTATTTCTACAAAACCCAAGCGACAATGTAGATGAAGCTAATTTTTTGGTGACATATTCCTCTTATATAACTCTACATTCCTACAAAAAATGAGAGCATTCCGAGATGTATAAGACTATCATCTACCATTTTGAATATCGACCGTTGAAGATTAACGGTTGAAATTAAATTTTGTGGATGGTGAAGTTTCGTATATCAGAATACTCTCATTTTTTTTTGCAGGAATGTAGAGCAATATAAGTGGAACATGTCACTAGAAAATTAGCTTCAAAATCATTGTCACTTGGATTTTGTAGAAAAAAAATGATCAAACCATGTCATGATTATATCAATATAATAACCATGTTATTAGATCCGCCCCTTCAATAAATTAGTACTAATTAATCAGGAACAAATTTACTATTTTGAAAAATGTATGGCAAAGGAGTCCTGGATTTTACTTCCTAATAATCTTATTTAGCCTGACTACCTTTACCTCAATTAGTTTGGGTATACACTACGAGTTTTATTTTCTCGTTAAATAATGTTTTTATGTACTGTTTTTCATTTGTTCACTCAGAAACTTACTGCTAAAACATTTTCTTGTAGTTGCGCATCTACTAGACAAATTTGGCATATAAAGTGAAACCAGAAATTTAGTTTCTGAATTTATTTGCTACCAATACACTACCTCCTAATATTACATCATTTCCTTGCATGAAAAAAGAATCCTATTTTGGGGGAGCCTCAAAAATTTTGTGGCATTCATATAGGACAAAAATGTGGGTGCCAGTAGTAATTCAATGGTGGCCCTTATCCTAATGGTTGTTAAGTTACTATAATACCCCTTCCCAATTTAAATTACATTACTACCTTTCCATTTAATTAAATTCTAATCCTAAAACAATCCCACTAATTAACCCATCCCACTAATTAACCACCCACTAATTAACCTCCCACTAATTAACACACTAATCCGTTACTTATAAAAAAAAAATATATTTAAGTTTTAAAAACAAAAACCCCTCTCTTTCCCTCTTCTTCTCATCTTCTTCTCCAAAATTTCAGAAAAAAATTTCTTTGATTTCGTTGTTGATTGCAGTTGTAAATGGCACCTCGTGTTAAGCGATGCCCTAGAAATACGGTGCCGAATCCTGGTTTATCTTCCGTAGCATCTCAATCTAGGGCTTTTGAGAAAGATGGAGATGAAGTGGATACCGAATCGATTGGTGTTGGAGAGGGAGAGATAGAGGCCGATTCTTTAAAAGTGCACATAGAAAGGTATTTCCCACAAACCCATTGTTTATTTTTGCGTATTTCGTTGATTTATGACCTGAAATCGATGATTCGGCCTCGTTTTTTTAGTATCAGGTTCATGTTCGGAAGCACAGTCCCTGTCGAATTTGTTTTTTTTACCCCAGATGAAGAACAGTTCGGCTCTAATTATTGAAATATTATTAGCCGAACCATTCTAGACTTACTTCTGCGTACATTATTCAGCTTATTGCGATAAAGTTCTAATGTGACGAACCTTTCTCTGACAAAGGATATAACTGTAGTACATTTTATTCGGCTCATAAAGATATCGTTCACATGCACCGAACATTAAACTGTCTTCTCAAAAAAATAGATCCATTGTGGCATTTACTATATATAGTTTTATATTCATAGCATTGGGTCTGCTTCACTCATTGTTTACGTCTATACTAATTCATGGAACCATTCACCGTAGAAGATGATAAGTTGCTTGTTAGAGCTTTCATTCAGACTTATTGTATTTATGGTGAGCATTATTCGATGTTTTGGAAAAAATTTAAAGAATACCATTTTCGGGTAGATGGAAATCTTAAACACCGTACGCGTTCGGAATTAGCCGAAAGATTCCGACAAATCCTTTATACGATGAAAGATTACATTAGAGTATTAGGATGGGTTAATCAATATCATCCTAGCGAAACTAATGAGGAAAAAGTGAGTAATCCAAAATATTACTGATCCATTAGAGAGTTGTTTATTTTTTTTTTTATAAAACTAACCTTGGTTATTAAAATTTTTTAGGAAGCTAGAATTCAAAGGCTTTGGGCTATACGCCATGGAGGAAGAAGATAATACCATTTCGGAATATGTTACACATGGTGAAGAGAAGAATTCCTAGATTTATTAGAGACCTTTGCGCTGAGATGCACTAGATTTACGAAATTACATCAGGTTCGGCATTTAAATATAAAAATATTTTTGCCGAACTAATAGTGTTTTTTAAAATTTGAAAAGTAGCCGTTGGGAATGGTACGTTATGGATGGTTCGGCTTGTAATATAAATGCCGTACTTGCCGAACTAGATCGGTTTAATGAACTTTTTAAAATATAGCCGTTACAAATAGTACAATCAGCCACTCATATATATATCCACATACGATATCTCATTATTAAAGCACAAAATGGCAGTGTCTAGACCTAAGTATACTCTAGAAGAAGATTTATCTCTTTGCAAACATTATGTAACTTACTATCCGGAGAAGGGTTCCGAGCGACGAGTAAAGGGTTTAATGAGTATGTACTACTTGGTCAGAATTCATGAAGCATTCACCAATGAAACAGGTAATCCAAACAACCGGGATAACGCTTCCATGTTTTGTCGAATAGAAACAATTAAACAAAAAGTTCGGGACTTCATAGCTATGATTCAGATTGTGACTCGATATAGGCTTAAAGGTGAAGCAAATGATGAGGTTGTTGTTCGAGATCTAGAGGAATGGCGTAGATGGAAAGGGAAAAATTTCAAATACCAAGCTCACTACAACATCCTTAGAAAGTTTGTCATATCTCGTTTTGGTTATTAAATTCTTGTAAATTTTTACTTTGTAATGGGTATTGATTTTGTAATGGTTATTTTGTAATGATGATTTAATGATTTCAAACTATTTCAAACAATTGGTCATTTGTATAGTTATCAGGATCGGCTCCATTGTGATTTTTTGAATAAGCCGAACCTTTAACTGGAGATTGAGTACATATAATTACTCGAGTTCGGCTCCAAAAAAATGTCAAATGTTAGCCGAATCATACACTATAAGTAATATTATTAGGATCGTCTTATTATTGAATACATCGAATAAGCCGAACCTTTAACTGGGCGTTGAAATACAAAGTATAACTAAAGTTCGGTACACACAAGAAGTCAAATTAAAGCCGAATCTGTTACTGAAAGTTCTTGTTCTTCCATTGTTTGTACCAAAAAACAGGTTAAAAAACCAAAAAATATTATCAATTCATAACATGCACTTTAGGATACATTATGTAGCATTCATAATCTCATATCAACCTAGGCATCCGAAGAAAAGAAAATGCAAAATAATTATACATATTAGAACAATTACTATGGTGATCCCAACCTCACAACATCTTCTTCGTCATCTTCAAAAACATCATCTTCATCATCCTCGGAAACCTCTTCTTCATCCTCATCATCCATTACAAACACTAGTCCGGCTGGAAGAGGTGGATGTAAACTTCTCCAAAGCTCCATCTCCGTAGCGTAATTTGCACACCAATCCATAGCGTAATTTTCTTCAAAAACAGGCCAAAAGGCTTCAGGAGACAATGGAGGTATTGGGCAACCGGATCTAAGCTTAAGACCGATATAATGGCAGCCTTGAACAAATGCGATGACAAGTCTTCTATCTTTCACACTCTCATTGCAAGGCTTTGTTGGCGGCGCATAGGTGGAACAACTTCCGGCCCTCGAAAACGAATGAACAACACAATTAAAGGTCTCCGCGATTAAAAACCCACATATCGGAATTTGCATCCAATGATCACGTGTGATGACGACAACCCCATGTAAACGCCGTTCAAAACTAATAAACTCTTGTGCGACCCCGTGGTCTCCGCCACCTCGCATCATTGACTTGTATAAGTCCCTGTTTCGACGTAGAGTTTGTAACAATCTTTGACGAATATGATTTACTTCATCCCCTTGGGCAACCGGTTGGTTCCCATCCTTAAAAGGTCCTAGTTGTTCCGCGGTGACATGGAAACCGCAATTTCCATACCCTTCGACATCGTCCATGGATATAATAAACTCATGAATGGCTTCGGGTAGGTTGTCCAAGTAGTTTCTGTAAATCATATTAGAAGGTCTCAAATACTTCCCCAAACTATCTCTTTTAGGACCCTTCATTTTCCATTCCTCATATACGGTCTTTTTCTCCTTTTGCTTGGGAAGCGTCGTGGTCTTTCTTGTTTCCATTTGTTGAGATTGAAACATCTTACCTTTAAGATTTATGTCTCCTTCCAATGGGGGAGGACATAGAGGACCACTATTATTAACATCTTTGTTACTTATTTCACCTATAACCTTGCTCGGTCGACCACGTTTCTTTGATAGCTTCACTTCATCCATCTTGTCTAACTTCTCTATTGCCTTCTTCTCTTCTTCGTACTTTGCATCATGGTACTCCACCCCGCATGGATCCCTTGTGGTAGGTGTTTTTTTTTTTTGGTAATATCATATGCTCTTGCTCTCTGCTCTTGTCGGTTCTCTTTCGTGGGTGGCCTACCTTTTTGTGGTCCCTTTTCCGGTTCTAATATACCTTGTTGGGTGTGAGGATAAAGGATTGGCATCATGTTTTCCCAAAAGATTCGTTTATGAGGTCGCAACATCCCACGATACATTTCAGCCAACCTTTTGCCGTAAGATGTGTCCCAAATCTCTACATCATCGTCCTCGTCGGGCATTGGATCACTACTCAATTGTTTCCAATGAGAATCAATAGCCTCAAAGGTATCCTACAATCCTTGTACCGAAGTAGTTCATGCCGACACGGAAGTCCCATGCTTTCCCTCATTTTACAAACACACTCTTCTTGGGAGTTGGCGTCCATTTTGTCCATCAAATCCACTTCCTTCATTATAAGTTCAAGGCACAAATGAGAGACCATATGGGTTAGTCCCCGGAGCCACTTATCATCCGGGAATTCATCATGCTTCATCATTACATTTTTTTCGAATAATGACGTAATTCTTATAACATCACTCATGAAATAGTCTTCCATTGCGTCAAAAACCGTGACGAACGTGTCCACGCACCCAAATAGATTCTTCTTCAAACGATAGTGAGCCGACTCTACCATACTTGTAGCTTGGTTGTCGAAGTGCTTGTGCTTGTTTTTAAATGCACTAACAAATCTATGTGCGTTCGTATCCAAGAATTGCTTCCGTAAATATATAATGATTTCCGGGTATTTGACGCCCCAATTCGCAATGAGCTTTGCAACATTTTCGTCAAACACTTCTACGGTTTTTTACCTACCAAGTCAGTTTGGAAGTGATCTCTAGTATCTTCATGAATTACATCAACAGGCGGTGGTTGATCTTCCATAGTTTCCATTTCAACATCAATCTACAACAATATCGCACAGGTTTTTGGTAAGGTTCGGCTCACACGGACAACAATAAGAAATCCGAATCCAATGTTCGGCTAATTCGTGTTTGACATATAAAGCCGAACTACGTTTGTAACATGAATTCGGCCGATTTCGGACTAATCTGATAAGCCGAACCATAACACTTGAGTTTCATAAATATTCCGAATTTTTTTTTTATGTTCGGCTAGAGAACGCGTAGTTTCGAACATTACATCAGAATTTCGTATGTTTTCAAAGATATGGTTCGGCTATAAATGTTACCTCAAATTTGAGCCGAACCATTAAGCGTGTGTTTTGGCGCTAAAACAATTGAAGGACAGATCGGCACATTATTTTCTCAATCGAATTCCGCTAGAATCTGTTCTTATTTTCCATGGTTCTAAGACAGATGTTATCTGCATAGAACATTGTTCGTGTCGCCGAACCAGTTGCAAAAATCATAACTTTTGGTGAAATCAAGCTACAAATCGGACATTAAACAACTTATACAACCATACCTGTGTATTATTAGCATTGGGTTCCTCATCTATGTACTCATCTCCTGGATTTGGCTCCATAAATAAATCATCTTGAGCTTGAGAAAAAAGTTGAGTTTTTTGTAAAATCATTTTCATAATCCAACAAATCAGCCATTTCAGGATCTCCATCGTAATTGATATGTATTTTCTTAGCTTTACATGATGAAGATTCACCTTCCTCACTCGAATTTGTATCACACATCTCTCAAACAAAGAAAAATAATAAATTTCCCTCTTTTTTTCCCTCCTCTCCTTCTTCTTTCCTCCTTCTTTTTCTAAACTCACTCACTAATTTAAACAAAAAATTATTATCATTAATTCACACTAAACTAATTTTAATCATTACCAATTAATTAATTTTAATTATCACTAATTAAACACTAATCTAATGAGGGGTATTTTAGGATTTTTGAAAATTTAAGGATAAGGGCAACCATTGAATTACTATTGGCACCCGGGGTTTTGTCCTATATGTATGCCCTAAAATTATTGGGTCTGCCCCAAAATAGGGTTCAAAAAAAAGACACATTATTTCATTTCAGGTGATGTTGAGGATTCCGTTGATGCGTTCGTTAGCCCATTCTCTCCCTTTCTTCCAAAAATATTGAGGTCCAATAACTATACCTGCACCCACAAGAAAACCCAAAAATGACACCACAAATAGAGCCCAATCAAACTCGTTCACAGAAATCGCCCCACCCTTGGAATTCGACGTATTTGATGGTGATTCAGCATTAGTATTGTCGCAGCCTTTTGGTAGGGGATCACCACACAACCCAACATTGCCTTCAAAGGAACTCGGTTGGAAAGTTTCAAACTGACCGCCCGATGGGATTTCCCCCTCTAGTTTGTTGAAAGAGAGATTAAAATATGAAAGGAATGACAATCGTCCCAGTTGAAGTGGAATCTCTCCGGTCAACTTGTTATGCGAGAGGTCTAATGATTCAAGACTTGTAAGATTACCAAAAGCCTTTGGGATTGGGCCCGTGAGAGCGTTTCTTGAGAAATCGAGAGTGTAAAGAAATCTGAGATTTCCAATAATTTCCGGTATCTCTCCATCAAATTCATTATTTGAGAAGTCTATGGCTTTAAAAATTCTTCGGATTTTACCTAGTTTCATGACTTGTCCTTTGCTTGCAATTTCCACACTTTGTTGGTAATAATATCTGAAAAAATCACTTTTATGTCCTAATATCGGATTTTTGCGCTTCCACCCTTCTTCTGCTTGGTTTACCATCATGGCTTTCCAATTTGGAAAGCATTGCTTGGGTAGCCTACCTGAAAAGTTATTTGACGAGATATCAATAATTTGTAGTAGTGGGAAGTTGCACTCGGTTCCTTGATTCCCCAACGCACCATAAAACCGGTTGGAGCGCAACACAAGAACCCGCAAGTTGGACATGGAACCCAACCAAGGAGGAAGAGAACCGTGTAATTTATTGTTTCCAATGTTTAGAACCTCTAGGCTTGTACATTTGGCAAGATATGGTAGTTCCCCTTCTAATCTGTTTCCGTCGAGCTCAAGTACTTCCAGATTGCTAGAATCTGTTGGGAAGTCGGGTATAATTCCTTCTAAGATGTTTCCTCCTAGATTTAAAATTTGTAAATTATTGAGATCAAATGCCATGCATGGGGGTATTGGTCCGCTCAAGTTGTTATTTGATAAATCAAGAACTGTAAGCAGAGGAACTTCACATATCCACGTAGGGATTTCTCCATTAATATGATTTCCCGATAGAGAGAACGTAAAAACCTTATGGGAAGAAACATTTGGAATGGTGGTGAAGTTGTTGAATGAGTAATCCAAGACGAAAGCCAATGGTGGTACGATTATGTTTCTTCCTTTAAGGTAGTTAGAGCGAAGATCCAGGACAAATGATAACGAATTAAAACTATTTTCTGGTAAAGGTTGGTCAGGATCCTCTAAGAAATTGTAAGAAAGATTTAGGGTGTTGAGTTTGCCATTCCCTATCTTCGGAATCCAGTCGGGTATTTTCCCACTGATTTGATTGTGTGCAAGTTCTAGGGCTTGCAGTTCAGATTGGTTTCTCAAGAAACTAGGGATTTCTGTCAGGTTACAGGAACTCAATGCCAACCAGCGAAGTTGAGGATATAACGCAAAGTTACTACTCTCAGTAGTGATCGAAAACCTGTTATCTGAGAGGTAGAGGTTGGTAAGATTTCTCAACTTATGAAGAAGCATATCAAGACTTATTGCACCGCTGAAGCTGTTTGATAGAAGCCCGAGATGATACAGTCTGGAGAATTCGAAAATTGACACTGGAACACGACCTTGCAATTGATTGTAACTCAAGTCAAGAAACTCCAAAGGAGATGAAGAGCCAATGAAATTCTCTCCAAGAAAACCAGTGAAGCCGTTCAATGAAAGGTCTATATATTGAAGTTGGTTAAGCTTTGAAATGGAGTTAGGAATCGATCCGTTAAACTCGCAGTTGTGGAGATCTAAGGTGGATAGGTGTCTAAGATTACCAATAGAGTTTGGTAGTTCACCTGTGAAACTCGTGAAAAACAGGCGCAGATCCTGAAGCATTCCATTCCTAGGAAATTCTGGCAGAGAACCATAAAGAAGCCTATTGTTCGACAAGTCTAAACTTTGAAGTGTTTGTAACTGAAAAACCTTTTTCGGGAAATCGCCGTACAAGGCACACGAACTTAATTGCAATGATGTTAAATTGAGAAATTCCCCAAAGAATTCTGGTACCTCAGCAGAGATATTATTGTTGTCGAGATGAAGTTTGCGTAATGATTGAAGTTTCGAGAGGCCCTGACAAACCACATCCAGACAAACTTAATACTTGCAATTTAGGGAGGGAAGAAGATAAGGTGCGACACCACTTGTTTCCATGTTCAGATATTTTTACACCATCTAACAAAAGTTCAGTCACTCCTGTTAGATTGCGAACAAGTGTTTCGAGATCGGGATCCCTGAGTATCAAATAACTGTTTCCAGATAAATCAAGTGTAACCAACTTTATCATCTGTGATATCTCAATAGGAATTTGCTTTGAGAAGCCAGAGTTTGACAGATTAAGGTATCTCATGTTCGAAAGTTGGTGAAACCCGGATGGAATTTGTGTATGGATGAAGTTATGAGCCAAATTTAAGCTCTCAAGGTACTGAAGATTGAATAGATTACTATAATCATCTATATTCCATAATGATTCATTACTTAGGTCTAAACTGATGACATGACCAGCTTTGTCACATTTAATGCCATCCCATGAAGAACAACAATCAGTGTTTAAATTCCAAGAACTACGCTTTGATGAGAATTTTTCCGTGGAACCGACATTCATATAATGAAGACTCTCATTCAGCTTGAGCAGCAGAGCTCTCTGATCATTCAAGCATTTTCCTTGAACCCAACTGTTGCCACCGTTGAAACAATAAACAATAAATATGATTAGGAAAAGCCATGCACCTTGGAGAGACCTCATTAAAAATAATTATGAAGAATTGGTATTTTTGAGTGTAAATTTAAAGAGGAAAACATACAGAGAAACCAATAACTAAAGAATAACTTGATATTCTTTCTTACAAGAATCGAGGAGAAGAATGGTATATTTATACAAGCGGACAATTATTACTGAGGTAGTCAAGTCAATGGATTGACTGACCAAAACCAAACAGAGACAAAAGGAAAAACTGAAGACAGAAAACTGATAACGTAGCTTTTGGTTTTGTGGATAAGAAGTGGTCGTGACTCTTTCTCATTCAAGGTGAACCAAATGTAAAGAATAATTTTGAAGAAAGTTCATGTGGATCCATTTTGTTCATTGTCTTTTCTTTCAAAATTCTACAGAAGTATAGACTGGTGCCTTGACAAAGCCCGACTGCTCCTGTATATATATTGACCACGCCACAAACGACTGACTTACAATATGAGAAGTTCTCCTCCTCTTACACTCATCTCACGGACCATTTTTGAAGAAAATATCCAGTATCCGGCAAACAAATTGACCGACTTACATGTGTTATTCTCTCGCCTTACCCTCATGGACCATAGTTGATCTTATCCAACAAACTAGATGACCATAAGACGTGCTCCTTTTCTCACGCACTTTCACGGACCATCATTGATGGTATCCAGGAGAAGATCGACGCGGATGAGATTCTTGTTGCATTTTGTGGTGGTGTTGGTGGTTGATGGATGATGGTAAAGTACTAAAGTGAACTAGGTAGCGGTGTCGCCCAATTTAATGGGCCTTGAGTGTAATCAAGTTGGGTTACATTTGTCAAGTCACTTGGGAGTTGGGAACGGCACTGCTGCGTTGTAAAGTTGTCACGCCACTATGGCGAATTTTTCAAGGTTTGTTGTCGTAAATTTTACTATTCCATTCAATTTCAACATCAAAAATTTTCACCAAATTTATCAAAGATTTACTATATCCTATCACCATTTTTTCTAATTCCCATTCAAACGATACAAACAAGAATTTTTATAACTCTTTTTAAAGTTTAAACTGGGTAAACAAAACTCAATCTCGTATTTTTCATCGATGAAACATAATTGTCAAATCATCATTTTCATCATGTTTGAAGATTGAAGTAGTTTTCTATCCATAATGGTACGTGGACAGAAAAATAATCCACTAACAAAAATTATTAAAATCGGGGATGATTGATTACAATCAAACATAATTGAATATATATTTCCATTGCATTTTTCATTGAATATATGTTTCCATCGCATCAACAGTAAAGTCAGATGATGAAAGCAAAAAATTTAATTACCGAGTACATGGTTGATTACTGCACTATCGTGCTTTTCAGTTTTGGTTCAAACCATTGTTGGATCAATAGAAAAAATATCCCAGTAGTAGAGATGTAATGTATAAGGTGTCGATGTATTATTGGCATAAGCTACAGAGAGGTTGGTAGTTGTATAGATTAGATAAGAGAGGTTGGTAGTTGTATAGATTAGATATATTTAGGATGAGATTCGATAAAGGGAGAGGGAAGAAGGAAGACGGTGGTGAATGGGGTGGGATTTAGGGTGAGTTTTGTTTAAATAATTTAAAAGAAGGCTATTATTGGGACGTCACCTTTCAGTAGAGGAGCTTTACTTGGATATTTAGTGACCGAAAATCTGGTTATGGGGTACTTCTGATTCAATAGCAATTGTCCAAATTACCCTTCAATTAAAATTAAAACAAAAACAAAATAAAAACCTAATTTCACACTTTCAACCATTTTGACTCCTGCTCTTCTTTTTCTTCTCTTTCTCTTCTCCTTCACAGTAAATTTTGATTTTCATTTCAACTCATTTCATCATTTTCAATTAATCGGCGATCCGAAAAATTGAACCTTTTAGGTTTAAAATCTCTATGAAAGATGACGAAGAAGCAAACTGATTGCAGTGTTGGTAATCAACTTCTCAATCAACCCCCTGACCAACAACTTCATCATCAACAGCCACCGATTGAAGCAAGTGATTTTTCCGAATTTGGAACTCCTCAACAACAACCCATGGTGTATGTGAGGTATTAATCGAAAAATCCATCGCTTCTTACTCGTTTTTGTGCTTAAAATAGGTTAGATTGAATGAAATTGTAATAAAATTAGGGTTTTTGTTCTGTTTTTGCTACTGTTACGGCTAGGTTGGGAACTTATTTCCTAACCGTAATTGTAGTTTTTGAAGAACTTACGGTTAGGTTTTGTTGAGTTCAAACCGTAAACTTTGGTTTGCATGTTGGATTACGGCTAGGTAGAGAATTTTCCAACCGTAATTGGTTACGGTTTGGTTCGATATATGATAAACCTAGCCGTAATTGTTCATGTATCTTTTTATGATGTTTGATTACGGCTAGGAAAATGCATTTTTTTTTCTAACCGTAATTTTTCTTACCGCTAGGTTCTATTTTTTAGCCAACCGTAATTTTTCTTATGGCTAGGATCGATATTTTACCAACCGTCATTTGTCTTACGTTTTTTTTTTTTAGGATAACCTGGCCGCAAATAGTCCTGAAACCTCTAAATTTTTTTCAACTAATTATATATGTTCTATTTCTTGTAATTTGTAGGAAACCTAATAGAGTAAAGGCTAAAAAAAGATAGGAAATGATTTAACGCCAAAAGATACTCCTCCTCCTCTTCATGGAGTTCATTGTGGGGTAAATTATAGAGGTATCCACAAGGATGCTAAGAACAAGAAGGATGTGATTGAAGGAAGTAGCTCAAGATGTCTTGAAGCACCTCAAGAGGAATATAATGTTTTCCAAGTCCTAGAAATTGAAGGGGATCAATTTGAACTAACGGTGATATCGGAAGGTACACTTGTGATTAGGGATACACCAAATCAAGTTGTTGAAGGCAAAAGAAAAGAAGTTGAAGGCAAAGGGAAACAAGTTGTTGTTTCTTCACCAGACACCGATTGAAGCAAGTGATTTTTACGAATTTGGAACTCCTCAACAACAACCCATGGTGTATGTGAGGTATTAATCGAAAAACCCATCGCTTCTTACTCGTTTTTGTGCTTAAAATAGGTTAGATTGAATGAAATTGTAATAAAATTAGGGTTTTTGTTCTGTTTCTGCTACTGTTACGGCTAGGTTGAGAACTTATTTCCTAACCGTAATTGTAGTTTTTGAAGAACTTACGGTTAGGTTTTGTTGAGTTCAAACCGTAAACTTTGGTTTGCATGTTGGATTACAGCTAGGTAGAGAATTTTCCAACCGTAATTGTTTACGGTTTGGTTCGATATATGATAAACCTAGCCGTAATTGTTCATGTATATTTTTATGATGTTTGATTACGGCTAGGAAAATGCACTATTTTTTCCAACCGTAATTTTTCTTACGGCTAGGTTCTATTTTTTAGCCAACCGTAATTTTTCTTATGGCTAGGATCGATATTTTAGTCAACCGTCATTTGTCTTACGTTTTTTTCTCTCTAGGATAACCTGGCCGCAAATAGTCCTGAAACCTCTAAATTTTTTTTCAACTAATTATATATGTTCTATTTCTTGTAATTTGTAGGAAACCTAATAGAGTAAAGGCTAAAAAAAGAGAGGAAATGATTTAACGCCAAAAGATACTCCTCCTCCTCGTCATGGAGTTCATTGTGGGGTAAATTATAGAGGTATCCACAAGGATGCTAAGAAGAAAAAGGATGTGATTGAAGGAAGTAGCTCAAGATGTCTTGAAGCACCTCAAGAGGAAGATAATGTTTTCCAAGTCCTAGAAATTGAAGGGGATCAATTTGAACTAACGGTGATATCGGAAGGTACACTTGTGATTAGGGATACACCCAAGGTAGTTAATCTCGGTTGTACAGGCCGATATTAACGGTTTTTATAGGATATAGGAAAAAATCTGTACGATACAGCAAATATCGGCGATACGAAGGAGGAACGTTAAAAACGCGCGTATCGTCCTGTACGGGCCGATATACAAGTTTCACCTATACACCTATAATATAGGGAGATGGCATGCTTTTGAATATTAGTGTAAAATTACCATAAACCCTACACTAAATCTAAGAGTAAAAGAAAATTGGCACCAAAATCCATAGTTCTTGTTTGTATATTAATTTTAAATCCAACCATTGGATCTCTGTAATTTTCATAAATGTTGTTTGTTACAGTATTATGAAATCTCTTTTAAATTATTAGTACGATCGGTGTTGGAGATGTGATGAAACCAACCAAGTTCAGATTACATTGCTACAGATTTCAGATCACTGTGCAGCGATATAAACCTATGAAAATACATGTTTTACAGTGTATAATGACCTGAAATTTTAATGGGGGTAACCCATTTAGTCTATGAGGTTTCTGTAAAAATTTCACTCAAATATGAGTTAGAGAAGTACCCAAACAGACTGCGTTTTACAGGTGAACTTGTAGAAATTCAGTTTGAGATGAACTTATAGAATCAGTGGTAAATTAGGTTTTAACCGTTACTTTTCTATGAAATTTTGATACAATTCCTGTGATATATCTATGAATGTGTGGTATAAATTTCAGTTGGATCAGAGTAGTATTCATGGAGTAGTAGAAGAAATGGAGTTGACTCGACTAGGTGATTAGTAACTAATGTCAGACTTGGTATATCACTAATGGTTTTTATTTTGTAAGATTGAGGTTTACAACAATTATTATTTTTTAAGATTGAAGTTTACAACAATTATTATTTTCTATTATGTTTTTTTTTTTGAAGCATATTATGGTTATATTTTCCCCTATAGTTATAACAATATACATTTTTTCTATTATAGTTATATATATAAATAATAAATATTAAAAAAATATATTAATGGTGTATCGCCTGTAAAAACAGATATTATCTTTTGTATAGGTGTATAGGATCCGACCTGTACGATACCGATACACGATATTGACTACCTTGGATACACCAAATCAAGTTGTTGAAGGCAAAAGAAAAGAAGTTGAAGGCAAAGGGAAACAAGTTGTTGTTTCTTCACCAGACACCGATTGAAGCAAGTGATTTTTACGAATTTGGAACTCCTCAACAACAACCCATGGTGTATGTGAGGTATTAATCGAAAAACCCATCGTTTCTTACTCGTTTTTGTGCTTAAAATAGGTTAGATTGAATGAAATTGTAATAAAATTAGGGTTTTTGTTCTGTTTCTGCTACTGTTACGGCTAGGTTGAGAACTTATTTCCTAACCGTAATTGTAGTTTTTGAAGAACTTACGGTTAGGTTTTGTTGAGTTCAAACCGTAAACTTTGGTTTGCATGTTGGATTACGGCTAGGTAGAGAATTTTCCAACCGTAATTGTTTACGGTTTGGTTCGATATATGATAAACCTAGCCGTAATTGTTCATGTATATTTTTATGATGTTTGATTACGGCTAGGAAAATGCACTATTTTTTCCAACCGTAATTTTTCTTACGGCTAGGTTCTATTTTTTAGCCAACCGTAATTTTTCTTATGGCTAGGATCGATATTTTAGCCAACCGTCATTTGTCTTACGTTTTTTTCTCTCTAGGATAACCTGGCCGCAAATAATCCTGAAACCTCTAAATTTTTTTCAACTAATTATATATGTTCTATTTCTTGTAATTTGTAGGAAACCTAAGAGAGGAAATGATTTAACGCCAAAAGATACTCCTCCTCCTCGTCATGGAGTTCATAGTGGGGTAAATTATAGAGGTATCCACAAGGATGCTAAGAAGAAAAAGGATGTGATTGAAGGAAGTAGCTCAAGATGTCTTGAAGCACCTCAAGAGGAAGATAATGTTTTCCAAGTCCTAGAAATTGAAGGGGATCAATTTGAACTAACGGTGATATCGGAAGGTACACTTGTGATTAGGGATACACCAAATCAAGTTGTTGAAGTGAAAATAAAAGAAGTTGAAGGCAAAGGGAAACAAGTTGTTGTTTCTTCTCCAGCCACCGATTGAAGCAAGTGATTTTTCCGAATTTGGAACTCCTCAACAACAACCCATGGTGTATGTGAGGTATTAATCGAAAAATCCATCGCTTCTTACTCGTTTTTGTGCTTAAAATAGGTTAGATTGAATGAAATTGTAATAAAATTAGGGTTTTTGTTCTGTTTCTGCTACTGTTACGGCTAGGTTGGGAACTTATTTCCTAACCGTAATTGTAGGTTTTGAAGAACTTACGGTTAAGTTTTGTTGAGTTCAAACCGTAAACTTTGGTTTGCATGTTGGATTACGGCTAGGTAGAGAATTTTCCAACCGTAATTGTTTACGGTTTGGTTCGATATATGATAAACCTAGCCGTAATTGTTCATGTATCTTTTTATGATGTTTGATTACGGCTAGGAAAATGCACTATTTTTTCCAACCGTAATTTTTCTTACTGCTAGGTTCTATTTTTTAGCCAACCGTAATTTTTCTTATGGCTAGGATCGATATTTTAGCCAACCGTCATTTTTCTTACGTTTTTTTTTCTCTAGGATAACCTGGCCACAAATAGTCCTGAAACCTCTAAAAAAAATTCAACTAATTATATATGTTCTATTTCTTGTAATTTGTAGGAAACCTAATAGAGTAAAGGCTAAAAAAAGAGAGGAAATGATTTAACGCCAAAAGATACTCCTCCTCCTCGTCATGGAGTTCATTGTGGGGTAAATTATAGAGGTATCCACAAGGATGCTAAGAAGAAGAAGGATGTGATTTAAGGAAGTAGCTCAAGATGTCTTGAAGCACCTCAAGAGGAAGATAATGTTTTCCAAGTCCTAGAAATTGAAGGGGATCAATTTGAACTAACGGTGATATCGTAAGGTACACTTGTGATTAGGGATACACCAAATCAAGTTGTTGAAGGCAAAAGAAAAGAAGTTGAAGGCAAAGGGAAACAAGTTGTTGTTTCTTCACCTGAAGCTACACCTAAACCTCAAGCGAAGGAAAAGAAGTCGAGGAAGAAACCTTCACCTAAATGAAAGCATGCATATTCCTAGAGGAAAAGACATGTTGTTGCCTAAGAAGAAGAGTGGTAGTCTTTGGGTTGAGGCGCCCGATAAATCAACGGTCTTATTTGGTTATCCATATTCTTGGGCTGCTAAGGTTTGCGAAAGCAGGGTAATAGTCTCAAACTTTCTCTTATTTTGAATGATGTTGTTCAACTTTATATATTGTTTATTTGGTATAATTTATAAATTTAACAAATTTGTTGTTTATACATTCTTTGTAGGATCATGAGATTGCGATAAAGAAAATGAAACATCAGAAGGATGCTAATTGGACGTTAGGTGAAGAATGTGCAACGGTTCGTGATATTGTATTGGATTCAGGTTTCGGTCGTTGAATTCTATACCATCAGCATGAGTTTGATTCTATTATTGCAAGTGCCTTTAGAGAGAGATATTGTCCAGAAACCGATACTTTTCATCTCCCATTCGGCGAGATGACAATAACGCCAGATGATGTGAAACAAATCTTGGACTTAAACATTGAAGGAAAAGCTGTTTCCAAAGGTTTTGACAACAACATGAGTTGGAAAGATCTTTATGCTCTTGTCAAAGACACACTCGGATGGGAGCCAACTGAGACGGAGAAACAGTTTAAGTGGGCTAGTGGGTATAAACCAAATGAACCAAAACAAGGTCCGGCTATACCTGTCAAAAAGATACTGTTGAAGAATCTGAAAGATATGTTTGGAGGAACACATAAAGCTATAGTAGAATGTAAGGAGGTTATAGATGAAACAAGAGCTCGTCGTACAACCAATGCGTGCCTATTGCATGCCCTTGGTACTATATTCTTTCCCGATAACTCGGGGAATCGAGTTAATGCTCATTATCTACAATGGTTAAAAGATGAAGATATCAAGGAGACTAAAAAGTATGCTTGTGGCACCACCACCCTTGCTTATTTACTTGGTAGTTTTCGAAGAGCTTCGAGAGTTAGAGCCACTGAACTTGCTGGGAGTGTTGGTCTTTTTCAGGAAATTTGTCTTTTATTTTTTTTGTTATATATATATTTTATTTTTTGTTTTATATATATATAAATTCATTTTTTTTGTTTATATATAATTTTTTAGGCATGGGTATATGACCACTTTCCGAGCATGAGACCTTCTACAACTTGGTCAGATGATGAAACTGGTCCTACAGGAAAAAAGTTTGTATTCACTAGTACCCAAGTAAAGCACAAAGAAGAGAAAATAGCTGCTTTAAGGTTGAAAATGGATGCTCTCACTGTTTAAGATGTGATATTTGATCCTTACATAGATCTAAAGAAAGATAAGTTTGGAGAAGAGATTGATCATCGAGTTTTTTCAAGTGTGGAATCTTACAACGGGCCTTTGTTTCATCCTCATGGGTACGTAATGTCCAATCCACGTCGAGTTCTCCACCAATATGATTATGTGCAAGAAAAAGTCACTCAAGAATCATTCAAATTGTTGCCTACTGCTTCTTCAGTAAAAATTACCAATGTCATGCTCAACTACAGCCCAGACCAAGTATTGATGTTTGGAAAGATCGCAATAATGAAAAATACCAAGTCCATATGAAGGAGCTCATTCCTTCTCTAGGCACAAAGGAATCCGAAGAAGGTTATTTGGAATGGTATTAATATTTTGGTCGTCCTCATGTGATCAATAATGATCCGAAAGCGGCGGTATATATCCAAAAGGCTCAAGAAAAGAAGATGTGTGAAGCCGAGAAGAAAAGTGTATTTGATATGGATTGGAAGGCGCTATATTTCAAGACGGTAAGTAAAGTTGTTATTTTTTGTATGATCATTTTTTATATGACGCTATATTTGTTTGTACTAATATGTTTGTTTCATTTCGATATGTAAAATAGAAAAAGAAATGCCTTCAATTAGCACAAACATTGACTCCATGCGTCAAAAAAGGTGAGGCCCTCACAAGTGCACAAGTAAAGGTTTTACAATAACAAATCAAAGACTTGCCTGATCCAAACAAGAATTACGAGAACTTAGAGAGGGGAACGAAGAGGAGTAGAGATGTGGGTACTAGTCAACGTCATCCATCACCTAGTAGTTCTAAAACCAATGAAGAGGATATGCATGCTCGTGGTCGGGGTCGAGGTCATGGTCATGGTGGTCGTGACGGTTCTCGTATTCGAGGCGGTAACAAAAGCAACAAAAGAGGTCGTGGTCGTACTCGTAATGAGTAGACATTCTCCTGAAATTCTATCAATATCATAATTGTAGAAGACTATTTCATTTAGTTTCCTTTGGTTGTTTGTGTGTTTTGTTATAAACAAGTTTCCTGAAAAACAAGTGGTTGTGGGATTCTAGAAGAGTTACGGCTAGGTTGGTTCCAACCGTAATACTAACTCATTAATTTTTCCAGAGTTATGGCCTGTTCTATTAACTCTTAATCCTAGCCGTAACTAAGAAAATACCATTAATTCCTAAGATTATATGATTACGGTTGGGTTGGTGTTCTCTACAACCTAGACATAACTCATATTTAGGGTGAGTTTTGTTGTTTTTTTATCAAGAGAAAATAGAAAATCAATTTAACAAAATACTTCATTCATATTCCTATTAAGTCATTCAAATTACATATAATATTGTCAAATCTAGACAAGATACTTCATTCAAAAAGAAGATACATATGACCTTATTATCACTTCTAGACAAAATCTTTTATTCCTAGTGAGTCATTAAAAATATTTTCATCACCCTTCGCGAACGTTTAGTAATCCTCATCATCGTTCATCAATCCATATGAGACATTACTCCTCGACAATTGTAGTTCCTTCCAAAATTCAAAACTTTCCTCGAATCTATTAGTACACCAGGACTTGGACACTTCGTTACAATCGAATAATGGAGGTAATGGGCATCCTTCACTCATTTGGAGGCCGACTAAATGGTTTCCGTGCACGTAACTCATCACCACTCTTCTTGTTTTATCCGATTCTTCATCAAAGGGTACTTTTGTTGGTGCAAATGTGAAACTCAATGCATTTGAGATATAATGGATGATGCAATTGAATGCATTGGCGAGTAGTTGGCCGTTTATAGGAATGGATAAGGCTTCACAAGAACCGGTCAAGAAGACCTGTACCGAACTGGAACCGAATCGAAACCGATGTAGCCAGTACAGTGACCGGGACAGAAAATGAGTACCGGGATAGAACGAGTATAGGGAACCGTTCTTGGGGGAGTACCGGACTGTACCGTCTTGAAATTCCCGGTTAATAAGCGACGTTGATTATAGTTTATGGATTGATCTTAACTATCCATGCATTCTTGGCTAGGTTTATAAGAAAATTTCAGATCTGTTTCTCATTTTTATTTTTATTTTCACTTTCAGTTTCAGTTCTTCTTCACTATGAAGAACGGAAGAAGAATCTCATGATTCTCACCATCGCCTTCTTCCCTTCTACCGAAGAGTCTTACCATCCTTCTTTACTTCTTATTTCTACATTTTATTTTGTTCTTCTTCTCTATTCACCTCTTCTTCTACGTTCTTATTCTTCATCTGGTTTAGGTTTCTTAAGTTTTTCATCTGCTACTGCAGTACTGCTAGCTACTAAGGTAAATTGATTGCATCTTCTCAATGCTCTTACGATTATACAATCTGGGTTTTGTTTAATTTTGTCAAATTGCATGTTTGATTAGGGTTTTCTCGATTTGGTCAGTCATTGAGATGGGTATGAGATTTGTGTTAGAAAAAACGTTTTTAAATTTTTAATTAAAAATGCATGGACCATGTTTTGATCCCAATACCTATTGCTCCCTAGATGTTTTTTTTTCATGTGAATGAATAAAACATTAGTCCCATATAGACTAAAACACTTAGAGTTTTAGACTTAAATACCATTGGTTTAGCCTTAAGGGCATGGCCCTTTGGGTCTTTAGACCTTTGTGTATGGGGAAAACCCTAGACTATGGCAAGGTTTCCATTCCCTTATTGCATTTCTTATTGCCTTTCCTGTTCGCGCGGTGCTTCGTATGTAAGCACGCACACGCTTCGCTTCGCTGCGGGGGCGGGCGAGGGCGTGGGCGTGGGAGTGGGAGTGGGTGTGGGAGTGGGTGTGGGTGTGGGTGTGGGTGTGGGTGTGGGTGTGGGTGTATCCGACCCATCCTTTCTTTTACTGAAATTTACCACACGCTTCTCCCACACATGTAAAGAATTTTATTCTTTGCCTTCTCGGTTTTGGATATCCGACAGCCTCGAGAAGCATCTTCTTTTACGCGTGTCACACGGTTTTCTTGACACATGTACACACTGTTTTCCTCGAGAAGAATCTCGCAAATTTTGAATGCGTGTGCACTGTTCTTTTAACGCGATTTTTACCTTACTTTTGCAACGTTCGAGATGCGTGAATCACGGACGATCTGTCGTGCTTTGGATTCTCTTCCAACGTTCGAACTTTTTCCACCTATAAATACGAGAGAAGAATTTCATTTTCAACTCATACCTTTCAGAACTCTTCTCTTCGAAATTCTTCTTCTTCTTTTATGCTTTCAGAAACAATTTATTTTTAAGTTTACGAAACATAAATTCAGTTCTTGTCGAAACAAGTTGTAGTTTGAAACATAATTTTGTATAACTACTTCTTTGTTTACAGAATATTAGTTTCTGAAACTTTATTTACAGAAATTGTTTTACAGAAACATAAATTAGTTTTTACATTTCTCTGAAACTATTTGAGTTTCGATTTGTATTTTTGTTTTATTTCTGCTGCCAAGTTCTAAGGGTTCTCTCTGTGGATGCTACACATAGAGGAGAACTAACATTAGTTGTATCCTGGAGGTAATTTGTTAATTGCTATAGCATCTCAGAGGAGTAGCAGGAAATATTACCTTTAGCTCAGCGTATCTCATACGTGCCTCTACTAAGTTTATTGAGTTATTTGTTACTACTATCAGTGTAATCTAAGTATTATTTCCCATTTGCATTCGATTATTGTAATTAATTCCAACAATCTAAAGGTAATATCGTGCCTTATTGTAATATTGTAATACTGTAATATTCGTTGTTGTAAGAACATGGGAAAGAATACTGTAGAAAAACCACCAAAGTTCAGTGGTAAGGACTTTAAGAGATGGCAGTCTAAAATGCTATTCTTCCTAAACGACCAAATGTTAGATGGATATGCTTTAGAAAAACCCTCGAGAAAACTTCATCACCGTGGTAATGAAGATAAATTGGACAGGTGGAATAGGAAGAATTATTTGTGCAAGAATCATATTCTTAACTGTCTTGATGACTCCTTGTATGACTTCTATAATGCAAAAGAAGATTTTAATGCTTTTGATTTATGGGAAGCTCTAGAAGAAAAATATCATCTTTGAAGCTGCTGGAAGTAAGAAGTTCTTGATGGCTAAGTTCTTAGAATACAACATGACTGAAGAAAAGCCTCTGGTAGAACAGTTCGTCGAACTTCAACTCCTCATCAACGAGATTCTTGCTGAATGCATGACTTTTGATGAAGCTCTACAAGTATCGGATGTGATTGAAAAGCTTCCACCCTCATGGAGCGAATACAAGAGGAGGCTGCGACACAAGACTCGTGAAATCACCATGGTGGAGCTTGGAAAAAAGATCCAGGTTGAGGAGCTTATGTGCAGCAAGGACAAGAGCATGATGCTGAGCAAAAACATGTCCAACAAAGCTCATGTTTTGGACGATAAAGCTGCTTCAAAGAAAACTCCTGGAGAATCCAGCAAAATGGGTAATAGACGTAACAGACGTCGAAAACCCAGAGGTAACAATTTTAAGCCTAGAGGTGGTGTCACTAAGAACACCATCAAAGGCGACTGTTTTAATTGTGGTAAACCTGGACATATGGCTAAAGACTATAAGGCCCCTAAAAGGATCAAATATGATCCAAAACAGAAAAATAAGGCAAACATAGTAGAGGACTCTGGATATTTCACTGGCATGGTGTCTGAAGTCGACCTTGTCTCTAGTATGACTAATGTGAGAGACTGGTGGCTTGATTATGGAGCCACCAAGCATGTCTGTAAATTCAGAAATGCTTTCTCCTCCTATGCCATAGTAGGAGATGATGAGAAACTGTTCATGGGAAACTCTTCCACCGCGAAAGTGGTGGGGAAAGGCAAGGTCGAACTGAAGATAACTTCAGGAAAAACTCTCGCATTGAATGACGTATTTTACGTCCCAGACATATGAAAAAATCTTATCTCAGAAACCATCCTGCTAGGAAAAGGTTTTAAAATTGTTGCTGAGTCTAATACTGTTGTGATTTCTAAACATGGTGAATTCGTAGGAAAAGGTTATGTTACTGATAACATGATTAAGCTTAGTGTATCTGATTTGAAATTGAATGTTAATGCATCTTCTTCTGCTTATGTTTGTGACTCTTCACATGTTTGGCATGATAGACTTGGGCATGTTAATCTCAAATCTCTAGAAAGACTTGCTAATTTAGGTTGCATACCAAAAATAAACTTTGATAAAAATCAAAGATGTGAAATCTGTGTTGAATCTAAATATACAAGAAAACCGTTTAATAAAAGGATTGAACGTAAAACAGTTCCTTTGGAACTAATACACTCGGATTTAGGAGATTTGAAATCAACACCAACAAGAGGTGGTAAAAAATGGTACATCACTTTTATAGATGATTACTCACGCTATTGTCAGGTTCATCTTCTCAGAAGTAAAGATGAAGCCTTAGAGGCCTTCAAATTTTATAAAATTGAAGTAGAAAACCAAAAAGGAGTTAAGATTAAAACTCTTAGGTCTGACCGTGGCGGTGAGTATGTGATACCCATAGGAGAGTTTTGTAAAAATAATGGAATCATTCATGAAACCACTGCACCATATTCACCTGAATCGAATGGTGTAGCCGAAAGAAAAAATAGAACACTCATAGATATGGTAAATGCTATGTTGACAAGTTCAGGGTTATCTTCGAACTTGTGGGGGGAATCTATCCTCTCGGCATGCTATATTTTGAACCGAGTTCCATTTAAAAAATCAGATAAAACTCCCTACGAATTGTGGAATGGTAAACAACCTTCCTATGCATACTTTAAAGTGTGGGGGTGTTTGGCCAAGGTGGCCATTCCTCATCCCAAGAAAACTAAAATAGGTCCTAAAACAATCGACTGTGTTTTCTTAAGGTATCTGATATACAACCGCACACAGGTTTATGGTCATCATCTCGAACATAATAACATTGGTCGAATACCATATTGGAATCTAGAGATGCTGTGTTTTATGAACACATATTTCCTTTAAGGTTTGGACCTCGAAAAAGGGTCCATGATGACCTCTCGGATGTTCCATCGACTAGTCAAACCCCAACTTTAGAGTATGAGACTGAACCAAGAAGAAGTAAGAGGGTTAGAACTGAAACAAGTTTTGGCCCAGATTTTTTGACTCTTACGGTAGAGTCTGAACCCCAAACCTACAAGGAAGCTATGACTTCTCCAGAAGCTCCTTTCTGGGAAGAAGCTTCATTAAATGAATGGGAGTCCATTCAGCAAAACGAAACTTGGGAGCTTGTAGACTTGCCTCCTGGAAGTAAATCCATAGGTTGCAAATGGGTGTTCAAAAGGAAACTTAGAACAGATGGAACTATAGATAAATATAAAGCTAGGTTGGTAGCTAAAGGCTATAGACAAAAGGAAGGATTAGATTTCTTTGATACCTATTCACCTATCACTAGAATCACTTCTATTAGGATGTTGATTGCTATTGCTTCAATTTATGATTTGCATATACATCGATGGATGTTAAAACGCATTTCTATATGGTGAATTGAATGAAGAAATTTATATGGACCAACCTGAAGGCTTTATAGTAAAAGGTTGTGAAAACAAAGTATGCAAGTTGAACAAATCTCTATACGGTTTGAAACAAGCACCTAAACAGTGGCATGAAAAATTTGATCATGTTATGATAACTAATGGTTTCAAGGTTAATGAATCTGATAAATGTGTTTACATTAAATCTGTGGATGATTCTTATGTTATTGTGTGCCTATATGTTGATGATATGCTCATATTAGGCAATAACCTTGATATTATTAATACCATTAAAAGCATGCTTAGAGATAATTTTGACATGAAAGACTTAGGCCCTACTGATGTAATCTTAGGGATGAAAATCAGAAAGACGTCTGATGGATATAGTCTTAGTCAATCTCATTATGCTGAAACCGTATTAAAGAGATTTAATTATGAAAATGCTAAACCTGCATCTACTCCATTTGATCCCACTTGTAAATTGAAAAAGAACAAGGGTGAGGGTATTGATCAACTTGAGTATTCTCGCATTATTGGTAGTCTTATGTATTTGATGAACTGTACAAGACCCTGATATTGCTTACTCTGTGAGTAGATTAAGCAGGTATACTTGCAACCCAGGGCAGGATCACCGGAATGCTTTCTTCAGAGTCCTACGTTACCTGAGAGGGACCTCAAACTATTGCTTAAGTTTTGGGAAGTATCTCTTTGTCTTTGGAAGGGTATTGTGATGCCAACTGGATATCGACAGTGAGAGTGCAAGTCTACTAGTGGGTACATCTTCTTACTTGGAGGTGCGTGTGTCTCATGGAAGTCTACCAAACAGACATGTATAGCTAAATCCACTATGGAGTCTGAATTTATAGCCTTGGAAAAAGCTGGAGAGGAAGCTGAATGGATACGATGTTTCTGGGAGGAATTCCACTGGCCCAAGCCTGTGTCTTCAATCGCAATCCACGATGATAAAGCTGCTCTTGGTTGCGCAAAGAACAATGTATACAACGGGAAGTCTATACATATACGAAGAAGACACAAGACGGTGAAACAACTACTCTCTACTGGTATTATCTCGATAGACTTTGTAAAATCCAAAGATAATCTTGCAGATCCTTTGACGAAAGGCTTAACCAGAGAGGAAGTTAAATTTACATCGAGGGGGATGGGACTTAAGCTCATTGAATAAATCACCATGAAGGATACTCAACCTTGTGATTGGATTTCCAAGATCAAGGTTCAATGAGACAACTAATTTATGGTGATATTGGGAAAGCACTATCTTTGTCCCTCCCTATGGTGTAACCGTGCGATAGTGCTTCCTGCAGAATTACAGGATGATCTTTTGCGATCTTAATGGGTACCATGGCTTTGATTAAAGCGGGGTGTGGCAGGACACTCTTTATGGACTCACCTTTGTGGATGTTGGAAGTGGGGCCGCTTCCTATGAGAATTTGAGCTGATTCTCTAGAGACATTCATTAAGTCCGGGATTTTAGCCCACGGCCAAAATGGGCACAACCGCAAGAGCTTGGCAGCTGTTTTCTTCGGTTGAGGCATCAAGTGTGGCTGTTATTTCTGAATTGCATTCATTGTTGGCGGTTCAAGACATTGCGTTCACCGTATCAACAAGTAGTTCAGGTAACCTCTCACTAAGTTAAGGTTCAATCTTTGGGACACCTTAGCCTATATTGTTGCCTTATGTTTTATCGTGTTTTATCGACATGTTTTATTATTCATGTGGGGGATTGTTAGAAAAAACGTTTTTAAATTTTTAATTAAAAATGCATGGACCATGTTTTGATCCCAATACCTATTGCTCCCTAGATGTTTTTTTTTTCATGTGAATGAATAAAACATTAGTCCCATATAGACTAAAACACTTAGAGTTTTAGACTTAAATACCATTGGTTTAGCCTTAAGGGTATGGCCCTTTGGGTCTTTAGACCTTTGTGTATGGGGAAAGCCCTAGACTATGGCAAGGTTGCCATTCCCTTATTGCATTTCTTATTGCCTTTCCCGTTCGCGCGGTGCTTCGCACAGAAGCACGCACGCTCGCTCGGGCGAGGGCGAGGGCGTGGGAGTGGGAGTGGGAGTGGGTGTGGGTGTGGGTGTGGGTGTGGGTGTATCCGACCCATCCTTTCTTTTTACTGAAATTTACCACACGCTTCTCCCACACATATAAAGAATTTTATTCTTTGCCTTCTCGGTTTTGGATATCCGACAGCCTCGAGAAGCATCTTCTTTTACGCGTGTCACACGGTTTTATTGACACCTGTACACACTGTTTTCCTCGAGAAGAATCTCGCAAATTTTGAATGCGTGTGCACTGTTCTTTTAACACGATTTTTACCTTACTTTTGCAACGTTCGAGATGCGTGAATCACGGACAGTCTGTCGTGCTTTGGATTCTCTTCCAACGTTCGAACTTTTTCCACCTATAAATACGAGAGAAGAATTTCATTTTCAACTCATACCTTTCAGAACTCTTCTCTTTTGAAATTCTTCTTCTTCTTTTATGCTTTCAGAAACAATTTATTTTTAAGTTTACAGAAACATAAATTAAGTTCTTGTCTGAAACAAGTTGTAGTTTACAGAAACATAATTTTGTATAACTACTTCTTTGTTTACAGAATATTAGTTTACAGAAACTTTATTTACAGAAATTGTTTTACAGAAACATAAATTAGTTTTTACATTTCTCTGAAACTATTTGAGTTTCAATTTGTATTTTTGTTTTATTTCTGCTGCCAAGTTCTAAGGGTTCTCTTTGTGGATGCTACACATAGAGGAGAACTAACAGTAGTTGTATCCTGGAGGTAATTTGTTAATTGCTATAGCATCTCAGAGGAGTAGCAGGCAATATTACCTTTAGCTCAGCGTATCTCATACGTGCCTCTACTAAGTTTATTGAGTTATTTGTTACTACTATCAGTGTAATCTAAGTATTATTTCCCATTTGCATTCGATTATTGTAATTAATTCCAACATTATAGAATAAGAGAGTTGGGTTTGAGCAGAAATTGAAGAAGAGAAAATGAAGAAGGTTGTCGTTGAAGGAGGGATTAAATGGGCTATGGTGGTTGGTTTCTATTGCAATGATGGAGATTAAAAGGGTTTGTGAATGTATGCTTTACAGGGAAAGACCATGAGACAGTGAATGGAAGAATGAAGTTGAAGTATAGTGAGCTGTAGGTAATGGTGTTGATGCCATGCTGTTAATGGAGGAGATAAAGATAATAACTGGTGGTATTGGCTGTGAGTTATTAAAGAAAAAGAAGAGAATGGGTCAGATATAACTGTTGCACATGCAATAAGTTACGGAAGGAGTTGCAGGTAATGGTGAACTTGACTTGCATATGGTGCTACTTTTGGTATTTAGAGAATATTGTTGGTGGATGGATTGTTTGAGCAGGTAGAATGAGTGGGTTGGTGCATCGAAGCAACTGCAGATATTGCTTGAACTGGTTATTGCACTTTGAATTGACTTTGACTTAGTTTTAGGCGAGAAAAAGCATGGAAAAGATTGATGTTTCTTTCATTGGTTTGTATAATTGAATGAATGCTTGTTAACTGATACCCAGAACTATGGAATTACATAATTTTTTGGTTAGATGCAAGTTTAATTACATAATTATAATTGTAATAGGTAAAAACCCGGTACCGGTCTTGTACCAGACCGGTCTTACAGGTACATGTACAAGTCCAGGTACCGGTCTTCAAAATGAGGTACCGGTCAACACCAGGTACATGGACCGGTTCTAACAGAAAAACGGGCCGTTCCCTGCTCATGTGCAGCCTTAGGCATGGACATCCAATACTCACTTGTCAAACATTTATTGAAGTGTAACCGCTTTTCCCATGCCACAAACCTTTCGTTTAACACCGTCTCGGACTCGTCTTTTTCATATCTCATCATTGGTATGTAATAATCTCGGTGCCCACGTAGTTCCATTAAACATTTTTTCCTTATATAGTCAACTTCTTCACAACCCCAATCTTTCGCATCTTCAAAGGGTCCAAGTTGATCCACGAGGACGTAGTAACCACAATTCCCATCTCCATCTACCTCATCTGTGGCCTTAATATAGTCACGAACAAAGTCGGGGAAAACAAGAAGGTAATTTTCATAAATGATATAAAAATTCCGGGAATATCAACCCTTCTCATCTCTAGGGGGTGGTTTGTAAGTTGAGTTTGGAATACAAACCGTCCCATTCCTTTCACTTGACGGAAATATTCCAACCATCGAACTTTTTCCAATACTTCTTGCTAATTGTTTAACACCGTCTCCACTGCCAAGTCTTTTTCTTGTTTTTCCTTGGGAGGGAACTTCGTAACCGTTTCCATTAACTTCCCCATCTTTTGTTCTGCATGCTTTGGAACCTTTTCTTTTATCTCCCCCATCTTTTGTTCCGCATTGTTTGGAACCTTTTTCCTTTAACAACTTCGCTTTTTTCTAGTTGTTTGGAACGAAAAACCGGAGCTTTTCCTTTGAAATCAACTTTTCTTGTTGAACTTTCTTGAGAGGGAGGTGATATGATTTTTATGTTGTTGTAGAAAAAAGTTCGTTAAAGACTTGTGAAAGTTCGATTCTAGATTTAAATAAAACTAAAAATATGAAAAACTCAATTCAAAGTTGTTATCAAGATTGTAGAGATACTGAGACTTAGGATTCCACTATTTTCCAATTTTATGTGATTCAATTAATAATAATCATGCAACTCATACATTCAAGTGATTCTAATATTTTGCAATAATTAGATTTTTAGAAATAACAACTGTTTATCAAAAGCATAGAACATCAAAACCCTAGGCAAGCATGCTCTATCAAAAGAAATCACAATTGTTTAACCAAAATCAATTTTATCACCAATGCAAATAATCGTAAAAATAATTGCAATAATTAATTAAATAAAAATTACCACACAAATATTGGAAAGTAGCTTCCTCCGTCGCCTCAGCAAATGGGTTTAGCTCCTCATATTAATCACTTGCTCAAAATATTGGTTCATAGCTCAAAAGTTGATTAAAAAGGAGAAAAAGTATAAAGCAACGAGTTTGTAACAGATATAATTGTTACAGAACTCGCTGTTACAGAGAGAAAAACTAACAGAAATAATTGTTGCCCAAATGTTACAGTTTGAAAGTAAAGGTGACTGTTTGATTGTCTTCTTCCTCTCGATTGCTGTTGATGATAATCTTCTCTGCGATGAGTTTTTTTCACCTCTACAACTATGGGAGAAACTTTTTGTTAGTTACAATAAATAAACTCCAGAGCCTAGAAATTTGTGCTTATTAAGGATGGCCCTAACCAATCTAAGTGGATGGAAGCATCTTGATTGTAGGAGTTGAGGAACCAATCTGATTAAAGGGAGACATCTAAAGAGTCTATTCATAAAAGCACAAAGCTCAGGTGTTAGAAATAACATGGTAGTTTCGCCATATCCTCGTGATGGAAACATCGAAAGAGCTATGGTGAGTTTTTGATTCTATTCAGTTTGAGGTAGTTTGGGAAGTTTGGATTGACTCTGACAAGTCTCGGAATCCTTCCTTCTTTATCTCTTCTCACGCGTCTAACAGAGTCAATCCAAACTTCCCAAACTACCTCAAACTGAATAGAATCAAAAACTCACCATATCTAACCGTAAATTTCCGAGTATACAACCAAATAAAATTCCGAGAAACTTTGTTTCCCTGTTTTGTAAGAAACGGTGTAAATCTTCTTGAATGTTCGAACCCAAAGACCATACCTTCCATTTTTTGTAGAAACATGCTAATCCAAGTCATGTCCCATGAAAATCTCCGACAAACTCTTACCCAAATCCAATCCAGGAAATCTCAACAACCCGTGAAGCTTTCCACCCTCTGTTTTCCTCTCTCGGATTATCTATCCAATTTGGGTCCATTCCAGCACCTATACCTATCCTGTTTAGGGATAAGGAGCAATCCCAATAAAAACCAGCGATTGAATCTCCTTTAATTGTGTTTAAAAATCCAACCCTAATTCTTAACCTTCGCTGCTCACATTTCCCGCGAATTTTTGAGAATTTGAAACCGTGAAGAAGAAAGGTGTCCCCCTAATCCACTGCTGGGGTGCGAATAGAAATTGGTGGTGAGTAGTAAAGAGGATAGCCCTTATCAACTGGGTGCCCCTTAGTAATGAAGGTACCCTTTATCCAAAATGGGGTTCCGTATAGTAATTTTCTCCCACGAGCGCAAATACCACTTTTTGAGCCAATTTTCCCACGCATATTTATTTCTCTAAAAACACCTACAAAGGAATAAAAATCCATAATAAATACAAAATCGAGCACTAACAAAATATACAATTGAGATTAAATCAGACACAAAAATATGTCTATCAGGAGGCTCAAGATCTTTTTCTTGTACATTTCGATGACTTGGTTCTCCTTTTTCCATTTGAACTCTTCTTCATTTGTTTCTACGTTGAACATCCTCCACTTCATAGGCTTTTCGCAACAACTCAATTCCCGAAGGATCTCTTTTCTTTGATTCTTCCAACAATTCCCTTGACGTTTTCCTTACTACTCTCCTCTTTTGTTTCGTAGAAGGCCTCCCCTTTCTCTTCTTCTTAGGTGGTTCCTTCATATCGTTCCTAGTTTGTGGGTATACGAAGTTACTCAAGTTACTCAACCATATTTTCCTTTGCCCCCGTGTTAATGTATCATATTCCGCGGCTAGCGCTTTTCCGATGTCGGTATCGGCAAATGTTCCTCCGAAATCTTGATCGACTATTGTTTCATGGAATGATAATTGTTGCCAAAAGGGATCAACATCTTGTATCAGAATAACTTTGTCATTGTAATTAGCTATGACATGCCGACATGGGAGCCCCAAACTTGTCATGTTAGGACAAACACACTCTCTTCCGTCATAGTTACTCGCCTCAAATTGTATCACTTCTTTCATGATCAAATCAATTGCACGATGCGACCCTTTATGATTATTTCCATGAAGCCAAACATTGTTTTTCCATTTAGTGTGTCTACTAGATCGGTTTTTTTCAAAGTACTTGATTGGTGCACCGCGCCAATTGTATAAACTCGGGATGAGCCAATATGAGATTCTTTATTTGTTCATCCTCATCTTCATTATGGAAAACCGAGTAATTATACTTCTCCCCCAAATGCCTTAATTGTTGCATTTGATTTCTATTTTCCCATTGTTGATTTTTCAATTTTGTTTTGGCGTTGTAGATGGTTGGCAAAGTAGAAACATTATTTGGGTTGAGGAGCTTTATATGACCAAGAATATCTAGGGGTTTCATACGGTTTTCCGTCATGGAACTTACAATGAGTTTTTCTTCACCATTAAGCCGCGCCGCATAAGGATGGGATAACAAAGTATCCGGTATGGATGGTTATGACGACCGCATACAACTTTCTCCAAATACCAATACCACTCTTGACTTTTCTTGTTGTGCTTGAATTAAAGCTTGAACGGGGCATTTAGTCTTCTTAGTGAAAGTAGTATTCTTCCTATTCATCTTTGGTTCATATATGGTACCCTTTTTTCACATGACTTTTACTTTCTCCACTATACTCGCAAACCATTTGAAAGTGGAGGTCATTTGTTGATCCATTACAAATTATAACACACATAATTAACTTGCCACGTTATCTAGTCTATCCCTGTGCTTTTTTCTTCGTTTTCCATGTCTACATGGTCCAAAAACTCAAAGTTAGTAAAAAAAAACATAGTGATATGGTCAAATGAATGAGCAACATATCTTTCCATTAGTTTTAAAAGAAAAAAAACACTTACCAAGTCGGTCAAATAGTGATGGGAAGAATCTTTAGTTAGAATTTCGTTCGCATTAGGTTGGGAAGACATTGGGCTAGGTGGAAGCACGATCTATCAACCAAAATATCACAACATTATCCCAAAAGAAGAAGGAAAATTACACTTACAGTTAGGTTAAAAGAGACACGAACCCAACCGTCCGTAGAATTCCCAGCCGTAAGATCTTTATTTCCAACCGTAGGAACAATACTTAAAACACATGCACAATTACGGTTGGGAATTAAAAAATCGATCCCAACCGTAATTTGAGTTACGGTTTAGAATTCTGAAACAAATACAACCGTAAAATAGAATTAAATACCCATGAAAAAATTATTTACGGTTGGGTTTAGGTAGACATTTTACCAACCGTAATAAATATTTTATCCTATTGATAACCAATTACGGTTCAGAGTTCATCCAAACCTAACCGTAAATAGGGATTACGGTTGGTTTCGAGACTTAAACCCAACAGTAACAGGAGCAGTAAGTTGAAAAATTTGAAAATTTTAACGTACGTTTGCTAATTTTGAGTGAAATTGAGATCATGGGAGATAGTTTAGAGGCATACTTGTTGATTTTCAACCATTGGTTCTTCACTTTGTCAATTTATTTCTTCAATTAGTTGAGATTCATCATCACTTTGTGTTAAACCCTCTCTACCATCTACCAAATCATCCATCTCTTGGTCTCCGACATGAGGGATGTAAAACATGTTTTCTCTATCATACAACGATTCACTCACCTCGAATTGGTCACTTGTTTCATTCATCTTGGTTGAGTGAATTAAAATCTAGGGTTTGAAAGAAATCTCCAATTTTTGTTTTCTTTCTTCTCTCTAGTTTTTTTCCCACAAAAACTGTCCCAGAATTCACCAAGTATATAACAAAATTCATTAATTCGATTATTACCTAATTAAATTAAGTTAAAATAACTAAATAAGGGTTGTTTGGTCATTACAAAATTATTTGAGATAAGGAGTTTATGAAATTACTTATGGATGATCCGTTTTTGTCCTATTAGGTGACCCCCTCTAATAGAATGTGTCGCCCCAATAATAGTCTTCATTTAAAAAGAATTATACAAAATTTGGTTTGTGCTATTGGGATGAGATTTAGGTAAAACGTGGATGGGATTTAGGTGAACCTTATCAAAACACTTTGGAAATGTGAAAAAGAACATCGTACCACGAAACTGTGAAATGTGAAAAAGAACATTGTACATAAATTGTGAAATGTGAAAAACTCCATTTGCACAACGGTTAACAAATAAAAGATATAAACTTAAACTTGAAACTTAGGGATTTAATATCTTGTAATAGACAATGGGTTGTTTGGTCTCCCGTCTAGGTCTTGTTGTGAAATGTGAAACTTAGTCATACGAAAGAATACAAATAAATAAATATATGTTCTGGTGTACTTACTTGACTGTCGTTTAGATGTATACCATGGAAAAAGAACAATTTCGTGTTTACATTACAATAGCAATAATTGCGGATAAAGTGTCATAAGTTCGTTTCTAAACTTAATATAACCATCGTACAACGAAACCAAATGACTCACCATTATACACAATTCGTCTTCAATATTGCACCTTCCAACCGACAAAATGTACGGAAATGATAGCTATCCCGACAAATTCTCCCGCATATTTTCCCACAAGAGACGGAAAATAATGACCCCTCTAATAGAATGTGTCGCCCCAATAATAGTCTTCATTTAAAAAGAATTATACAAAATTTGGTTTGTGCTGTTGGGATGAGATTTAGGTAAAACGTGGATGGGATTTAGGTGAACCTTATCAAAACACTTTGGAAATGTGAAAAAGAAAATCGTACCACGAAACTGTGAAATGTGAAAAAGAACATTGTACAGAAATTGTGAAAAACTCCATTTGCACAACGGTTAACAAAACTAGTAGTAAGTTTCTAAAAAGAAAACTAAATGGAGAGAGAAACAGCGGAAAAACCGCTGTATCTTGAGAGGAAAACAATTTTGATTTCAATGAATGATCAGAGAATGAGATTAGATGAGAGGAAAAGGGGAGGTTTCAAATCTTGGATGGAATTTTCCATTGAAATCACTAATTGGCTGGTGTCTGTTTTGGAGGAGGCTATAGGTATGGAAGGAAGGAACAAGAAATGGCCGAGAAGAGAAGGAGAGTCATCGTTTTTATGTGAGATTCGAGAGAATGATGCAGGGAGATATTTTAGACTCTCCAGAACAAGAAGAGGTGATGAGAACAGGGCTTATTCTCTCTGTTTCCCTTGTGGAGATAATGGCTATTATTGGGCGGTACTGTGCAAGGAAATCAAGAGATTGCTGAAGGAGAGGAACTTAATCACGAAGAAGATTCAACAGGTGCCTGCAAGGTCTGAATTTGCTGCAGAATTACCCAGGAAGATCTCTACGCAACAAAATTATGAAGGTTATGTTCGTGTAGAAGGAGTGGTGCGGTGGCAAAGAGTGGCTAGGGAAATCAGAAGACAAATGGAGTGGGACTCTTTCATTGATATGGAGATCCTGGACGATTTTACTGCTAGGATTATGTTGGACAAGGATTATTGGCTTGATCTTTGGAAACCACAAAAGATATTTGTAGATATGGCAGTGGTGCATCTAACTCAAACAAAACCCAAGGAGGTGGGGAGTGGCAGTATTTATCCAGCAAAGGAAAAGCAGGTGGAGAAGGGCGGTAGTGATAATCTGATTCCATTACAGGCACTATCAAGATATGGAAAATGGTTGAAGATTAGGGGCATTCCACAAAAGTTCTGGAGTTCGAGCCTGTTCAAGAAGGTGGGAGATAAATTAGGTGGCCTTATTGAGATTGCGACAAGTTCTCTGCGGATGGCGAAGCATAATTTCTTCAGGATCAAGGTCAAGGGAGATTTTTCTATTATTCCGGCGGTGTTTATGGTGGAAGATGATCTTAGTCAATGGGCAGTTACAGTGGAATGGGATTTTAATTATGATCCAAAAATCAGGGCACCATTAGAGGAGTACGGCCGACTCATTGAGGACTTTGACAACAGAATGACGCCAGTTAATGATTTTATTTCCGGTATTAAGGGATCTAAATCAACAGTGTCAAAGGAAATAACTGGTGAGGGGAGTAGGCAAGGTGTCGACATCGTTGTTGGCTTGGGAAACAAGCTAAATACTGTTTTGTCTGGTGGAAAGATAAATGATGTGGCGGATGAGGTGGAGGATGAGGTGGTTACGTCTGGCTCAAACTCGAGGGGTGGGAGTAAGTATCAGGGAGATGGGAGAGATACTCAACCTGTTGGGAGTTTGCCTTTGAATTCTTCCATGGGGAATTTAATTTCTCAGAGAACTTTTAAAGTTTCCACTTTCAATAATTTTCAGGATCTAGAGGAGGATACTACATTAGATAGGCTTGATATAATTGATAGTGCTATTGCTGCTGAGGTTCTTGGTACACAGGGAACTGGAAGGGAAGGTGCTGCGGTGGGTACTGATTTTGGTTTTGAGACATCAAATAGAGCTAACGACCTGCGACTACACAACAGTCCAGGGGAGGATTTGACAACTCCATTAGCAGCTCAAAACTCGCAAAATGGAAACAGTACGGAGTTATTTAATGTGGTTGATGACCAAATCGTCATTAACCTGGGTGATCTTCAGAAGGTGAATATAGACTCAAACGAGGTCATTTTTTCTACTTCAAAACTTGTAGTGGAATTATGTTGCAAGGTGGGTGGTATTTCTGAGAAGGACGAAGTTCAGGCCAGAACTGTGATTGATGAGATCTTGTTCAAATATAGGGACAGGTATAAATCCATTTCTGAAGGTCGTAGAATTGTGGATAGTTGTGATTCTTTTGGCTCTAAATCTTCCAATGAGGAGGAGGAGAATGATGAGGTTAGTTCCAGGGATAACAATCTGATTGATGGGAACTAAAATTGTTTCTTGGAACTTAAGGGGAATGAATGATTATGGGAAACAAATTGCGGTACGAGACGTAATCGCGGAGCATAAATGTGTAGTGTGCTGCATTCAGGAAACTAAGATTTCATATATGTCTTACTGGTTTGTTCGTCAATTGTGGTATGATGCTGATTTTGGGATGGAATATATTTCTTCTCAAGGGCTGGCAGGGAACAGTGGAGGGTTGTTAACAATTTGGGATAACTCTCAATTGGAACTGCTGGATAAGAAATTAGGGTTAAATTCAATTTCCTGTCTATTTCAATTTCGTAACTCTGGTTTCAAGTTTGTACTGACAAATGTTTATTCGCCTTGCGAACATCATAGTAGGGAGATATTTTGGAAAGATCTGGAGGGGGTAAGGAGTTGGTCTGATGAGGCGTGGTGTTTGATTGGAGATGTAAATGCTGTGAGAAATGACTCGGAGAGGAATAAACCGGGAGGAGATGTGAGAAATATGAAGTTCCTAAATGATTTTATTTCTGATCAAGAACTCATTGATCTCCCGTTGCATGGTGGAGCTTTTACGTGGAGCAATAAACATGATGATCCATTGCTATGTAGGCTGGATAGAGGTCTAATTTGCCATTTGTTTGATGCCAGATTCAATAACGTCACTCAAACAGCTTTGATCCGTACAGTTTCAGATCATAATGCTCTTCTTATGGATTTAATCCCGTCAACAAAAACTCATTACAGCTTCAAGATTGAGAATTATTGGTTAGAACATCCGGATTTCTTAAAACTGGTGGAGGGGTGGTGGAGTTCAATGGATTTTGTGGGTGCGCCAGGTTATGTACTTTTTAAGAAGCTTCAAAACCTGAAATTTTTCATTAAAGCATGGAGCAGAAATACGTTTGGTTGTGTGCGGAAAGAGGAGGAGGATCTTAAAAAGAAAATAAATGTTTTCAATATGGCAGAGGAAGTGGCGGCGTTAAACTCTACTCAACTTGGAGAAAGAGCGGATTTGCTAAAAGCTCTGAATGAGGTTAAGTGTACGAGAGCAAGAATGGCATACCAAAGGGCGAAGGTTAAGGGTTTTAAGGACGGAGATAAGAATACAAGGTACTTTCATAAAATAGCTAGTGTCAAGAGGAAGAGAAACTGTATAACAAAACTGGAGGTGAACGGGTCAGATGTTTTTAATCAGGAAGTCATAAAAAGAGAGTTACACGAGTACTATAAAGGTTTGTTTTCTTCAGATTCGAACATAAGTCCGTCTTTTGATAATATGGATTTTAGGTCTTTAGATGAGGTGCAGCAGGCTTGGCTTGAAAGGCAGTTTGACGAAGAGGAGGTTTATAAGGCAGTCAAGATGTGTGGCGCTAATAAGGCACCAGGGCCAGATGGGTTTAATTTGGAGTTCTTCAAGGTGTGTTGGGAGGTGTTGAAAAAGGATGTTATGGCTGCTGTGAAGGAGTTTCATGACACTGGGAATCTGGATAGAAGATTAAATATCTCGTTCTTGAAGTTAATTCCAAAAAAGGAGGACTCTGCGACAGTGAGGGATTTTCGGCCGTTGAGCCTGATTAGTAGTTTTTACAAGATCATTTGCAACCTGTTAGCGGAAAGGTTGAAGATTGTCATTCCAGGGTTGATTTCGAATGCTCAAGGAGCTTTTGTGAAGCATAGGCAAATTCTAGATGGAATCCTTATTGCTAATGAATTAATTGACAGTAGGTTGAGGCAGCATATACCGGGGATTTTGTGTAAAATTGATATGCAGAAAGCTTTTGATAATGTAAGTTGGCCAGCTCTTTTTTCGATTTTGGCAAAGAATGGCTTTGGAGGAAAGTGGATACAGTGGATGAAGTGGTGTGTAACAGATGCCCAATTTTCGATCCTTGTTAATGGAGAAGCAACTCGGTTGATAAAACCTTCAAAAGGAATTCGCCAAGGGGATCCATTATCCCCCTTTCTCTTTTTGTTGGTAGTGGAGGTGTTATCTTTGCTCATCAATAGTGAAGTGGCACAAGGTAAACTTACAGGTTTCAGGGTGAAAGAGGGAGGCACTCTTGTGTCTCATCTTCAATTCGCGGATGACACAGTTATTTTCTTGGATGCAACAATGGTTGAGGTGAGAAGATTACTGATGATTTTAGTAGTCTTTGAGATATTAACAGGACTGCGTTTGAATCTGGAGAAAAGTACAATGGTGAGCATAGGCGCAGACTTGTTGGTGAATGATTTAGCGTTGGAACTAGGGTGCAGGGTGGAGTCTTTACCTATTATTTATTTAGGTATGCCAATTGGAGAAAACAGGAGAAGCGAGATTATCTGGGAAGTTATCATTCAACGGATGCAGAAAAAGCTTGCTCCTTGGAAAAGGAGGTTTCTAAACAGGGCAGGTAGGGTTGTTTTAATCAGGAGTACTCTTGAGAGTTTGACTGTGTATTTTATGTCATTACATCATCTCCCGGTTTCTGTTGAAAAGAGACTAAACACGATTATGAGGCGTTTTCTATGGGGAGAAGATGAGGAGAAGAAGAAGATGAGTTGGGTTTCTTACAAGAAAATATGCAAGCCAAGGAGGAAGGGAGGATTAGGAATTCGCAGTTTGAGGATGGTGAACAAGTCTTTGCTGGCTAAATGGCATATTAGATACTGCAAGGAGAAAACAGCTTTATGGAGACAAATAGTTTGTGAAAAATCTAATGCTGATGCAGATGGTTTACTTCCTTTGCAGGTCAAAGATCCGATTAAGAGAAGCATGTGGTTTGACATTCTAAGGGAAGATAAGGTTTTCATAGATGTTGTAAACGTGCAGGTGAAGAATGGTTTATCGATTAGATTCTGGCATGATTGTTGGCTAAACAAGAAGACTTTCAGGGACAAATATTCAAGATTATATAAGATTAGTACACAGAAAGCAGCAATGTTGGGAGATTTGTATAATGATGGATGGACGTTCATGTTTAACAGGAATCTAGACCCGGCTGAAAGCATAGATTTACTCGAGATGAAATTCGATTTAAGGAGTGTTACAATTACTCAGGATGGAGATGATGGTCTGGAGGGTCACGTTTCGTCGAAAACAATCTATAAAAGCTTAACAGAAGGAGAGTCGGACTGGGGTGACCATATTCTTTTGGAAAGTAAACATGTACCGCCTAAAGTAATGTTTATGAGCTGGGCTTCATTGCATAATTCTCTTCCGACCAGGTTCATGTTGCAGCAGCGGAGGGTCGTTATTCAATCTAATTTGTGCTTATTTTGTGGTACGGAAGTCGAAACTTTGGAGCATCTATTTATTCATTGTCCTAGAATTACGGAGATTTGGCAGTATTTTTTGTCTTCTCTGAAGATATGTTGGGTGATGCCATTTAAGCTCAGTTCTTTGCTGCATAGTTTGAGATTGGGTGGTGGAAATGAAAAGGTCAGAATGGTGTGGCATTTGCTTCCTTATGCAATTTGTTGGGAAGTTTGGAATGAACGCAATAGCAGAGTTCATGGAGGAAGACAAAAGACAACTTTTGAGCTACAATGCGCTATTAAGCTCGTGATTCACTTGTGGAGCTCTAATGAGGGCATCTTTAAACACTATTCAGCAGTGCAAATGTTGCATCAATGGGAGGATATTGTCGCCTCATAGTTGCTTTAGTTTTACTTTGAGTTGGTCATTGATCTTGTACATAATCTGTAATTAACTTCTTCTTTTTCAATATATCCTTCCATTATTCAAA